>VYZT01024978.1:0-20351 GCA_013400735.1 Pomatostomus ruficeps
GATTACCCTGTCCCAGGTGGAGATTCTGGCACTTGCTCTTAATTTTCGCGTGGTGGGTGATGGCCCAGATCTCTAGTCTATCCAGATTTCTCTGTAAAGCCGCTCTACCCTTGAGGGAGTCCACAGCTCTTCCTATCTTGACACACTCATTTAAGGTACACTTGACTCTGCATCCAGAGTCTTTATGAAAACATTAGAGCGCACTGGCCCTAAAGCACAGGAGAACTCCACTGGTGACTAGCCACTATAACTCTTTAAACCCAACCCATCACCCAGTTTCTTACCCAAAATGTTATGGACTTGTGTAGTGGTGTGATGGACATTTTGCGCAGAATGATACTGTGCAAGACAGTGTCAAAAGGTTTGCCAAAATTCAAAAGTCCTGTATGTACTACTTTTTCATCCATGGGTACTAAGACCCAGCTCAGTAAATCTAGCAAGAAGATTAAAAATTAAAACCTTCTTTTTCCTATGGAATATTTATTTAAGTTACTTTGTCTTCAGAAATAATTAACTAGAAAATCAGCTACAGGCCAAAGTCACACATTTAGTATCCAACGATAGTTTTCAACTGGGAGGTCTAGGTAGCAAAAATATATTTAGTTATCTAAAAGTGTCTTTGGGTAGCTTTAAATACTTTGCGAGCCTTGACTTAATGGATCAAAATTGAACTCCACGCAGGTGCAAAAGAAGATTTTATCCTTGAAATGACACACTGAAATGGAGATTTCCACTGCTCAACAGACTGAAATCCATCAATCAGTAGTGTGGAGAAATTTTGCTGCACACTGTCATAAATCTCACCGGAATTAACACTAGCTAAACTTTCCATGTGGTATGACACTGCCTGATGTGCAACTATTCATGGTTCAGGAACTGGTAAGTGGGATGGCTAACACAGAACGACAATAAAACCTGCAAAACCAACAGTCTTTACTCATGTAATTCTGAGAAAAAGTTATCTGTGCTAACATTTTTTTGACTACCCCACATCATTATTCATGATCTCTAATTGTATACATGTACTATGTAAGGAGAAGCCATAAACCTCAGAGGAATGTTTTGACTGGCCAAACTGAGTCCTCAAAAAACCTCTTAAGATCCATGACCTTCTACTGTTGTTCAGGGCCTCACACAAGGTCATTCAAGATATACTCAGGCTGCTTCTCAGTATTTCATCTCAGCCCAATTTGGCTTTTGTGTTTCAGAATACAGAAGACTGATACTCAAAAAAGAACAGCTGGGCTGTAACAATTCCTTCTGTACATCTCGTTTTTTTGGGGGGCACTCATATTTCAGTTCAACATCTTTTGTATAATTCACAGCCCAGAAAATCCTCTGTAAAGCGATGATTGTTGTTCTTGTGCACTACAGAAATACAAAACCAGCTCCCGTTCTTCCCCAAACTATTTTTGTCCCCAAAGCTTTCTATGTTTTTCCATTTGATTTCCTGATTCCACATCCAACTGGATCAAAAACTTTGCAATAATGTGGCTCAGGAATTCCACTAGTTTTGTAAATGAAACCAGGGGAAGAAAAGAATGCAGCAATGACCAATCCTCTGTCTTTTACCAAAGCAGCTGCTATGAGTGTAAGATTCATTAAGGTTAAAATTCATATCATTTTAGGGTTTTTTTGGAAAGGGAAAAGAGCAATGACTACAGGTTTCTTTACTACATATAATTATATATACACAGACCTGAGTCATAAATTTAAAGGAAATCAATACCTCACCCTAGCAGATGATACTAAGCTGTGAAAAATGTTCAGTGTTTCCACAATATTGTCTTTTCTGGCTAAACAAAAATAAAAATGATTTGCTGTTGTCTTCTTTTCCTGAGGTTATCATAACTTCTTGCTTATAAGTAGTAATATACCATAATTGGATGAGTACTAGAATAAAATAGCAATCACCCAAAACTCCATTTTCAATCTCCTTCAAAACAGAAGGAACACAAACTGTGGCTGCAGTTATTAAAGGAGCACTTTATTAAAAGGATATTAAAAGGATAACCAATTCAGTAGCATCACAATAAATTCTAAATATTCCTCTTTCCATGTAAAACTGTCTGAGCTCAACTCAAGAATTTTAGAGCCTTCTTTTTTGTTACTTTATGTCTTCATGTTACTACAGAAGAACTAAATATTTCAGCTTAAGACTGAGGCCAGAGCAGATTTTCTGAGATGACACCCCCCATCTCTTACTTACACCTGTGATCAGATTTGTTATTTCATGCACTTTGAAAATTTTTTTTGTCTTAAGATTTCAGTATCTGACCTAACATTAATAATATCATCATGATTTTACTTTGGCTGTTTTGATTGCTGAACCCAGGCTTGTTAAATCAATCTTTCTTAGATATACATCAGTAAGTGTCTATTTTACTTTAGGGTGTAAGGATGTATCTTTAGTATCTTGTTTTATTTGAAAAAGAGCCTGGTCAAGGAGCTGGTCCAAGTCTGACCTCTCAAAAGATGTTTCAATGGTACCTAGAGAATCATCCTTTTCCTTGGTGCAAATGTGCATTCTTTTGTGTCTCTTCTTTCTCAGAGAGATCTCAGAGTGAGCAAGTTTGGGTTGCAATGCATTAAGGTGTGGTGACTTCAGTGCTGCAAAATGTGAACCTGTGCCTTGTTGCTCACAACCCTTGGGACTCCTGTGCCTCTTGCAGGTGCATACCTGAAACCTGCACTAACTGTGGATATGGGAACCACTTCTGTTGTGCTCAGTTCTGAGTGGGCATGTTGCCAGATGTCATTACCACTGCTGAATATAGGCACAGCTTCCTAAAATGACATTGCTGGTTTTGAAGATGCTTGAGGGATCTCACAGACTAGTTTCACTTCCAACTCAATCTTCTGCTAGTTAAGAAGGTGAAAAGGGACTTGTTCCACTGAAGTCAAAACAGCTTACCAGTGGTATTGCTAGAAATAGCAATGCTGTGGATCAAACTTCAATTAATTTCCTCAAGCAAGGCATTTTGCCAATATTTCTGTACTTGTGTACAAAATGTATGATCAGACTCATACTAAATAATAGCAAGGTTCAGGCTTTCCCTAAGCTTATAAATTTTCCATCAGCTTTGATGCATCTGGTATAATCTCTTGCAGCCAGACAGGACTTCCTCAGGTAGTTTAGGAAGGTACAAAAACATCCTTTTATTTTTAAGATTACCAACAGTGGATATTACAGATTAGAACACTGGATTTTCCTTCCTTCTCTATTATATAAACAGAGTTCAAAAAGCCCTTTCACTTGCACTTGTGTTCCTGTACTCCCAAACGCTGCAAGATCACATAATACATAAAACACATGAAGCATTTAATGCGACAGGGTGACTCATATACATGAAGTCAGTCAGGTTAAGGATAACTGCTCAATAGATTAAGTTAGTTTTTCCATTTTTGTAACTCTAACATTCCTAGAAGTACTTGGGGTTTTTATTTTTCTCTTCATCATAAAAAATCTTTATTTTTCATAGGGTCATTTAAACATAATTCTTTATACTAGAAAAAAAAAATTAGAAAATGTTGTGACATCCCATCTTCAATCAGTCACTATCATGCAAAGCGTACACTTAGGAGGTAGAAACAGAAAAAACCAGCACACTTCTCTAAGTGCATAGATGCACTCAGTGCAGTGATGGTGTCAATTCTGACAAACTTTGAGCCTCCAGGTTTTTACCTAGCCTCCTGGAATCCTGTCAGAGAAACCAAGCTCTCTTTTATAGATATTAGTTCAAAATGTTGTGTTTAGGATCTGTGAGCTCTAAGATATAGAAGCAAAGACATATCAAAAAAGTTTCGAGTGATAAAAGGAAAAGAAATATTTTTATAAAATTTTGAGATTAATTCATGGTAAATTTGTGATTTGCACTCTGATTACTGAGGCTGGACTATCTGCCATTGCTTATGCAGTGGCATTTTGGGACATGTTGGTAACTGGTAATGGGATATGTGGTAAAGAGTAAATAGCAGAGAATTGTTGTGTTGCCTGTAGATGTATAAAATAAAAAGTTTTTCTGTAGAAAACTGATAGATGAGAATGACACAGGTTAAGTCTCAGTGCTGTGATACAGAGCTTTTCTGCCCAAAATCCATTTTCAGTGTTTGGGGGCTCTGACAATCACTTGGGCAAGGAAAGTTGCACATTTTAATTATCTTGCACTGTCTAACAGAGAAAAACACAGAGTTAAAAATGGACATTATATCTATTTTTTTGAGTCAGTGATCCAGAGTGCCTTATTCTGCATTAGCTTCCAGGTCTTCATGAACTGAGTGTTCCCAAAAAGACTTAAGAAAAGTATTGTATAAAATCAAGAATTGGTAGGCAGTTAGCCACTCTGTGGCATCTTTAATTAAAATAAAAAAATGAAATAGAAATAAATATAATACTTTTATGGGAAGAAGATAAATTAACTCCAGGCTACACAGATTATGTAGCATTACAAATAATAGTAAAAGAATCTATATGTGAGCTATGAAATTACTAATGTAGCTGAGTAAGTAGCTGCCTGTTGTGCTCCAGACATGCTTGTATCTGGATATCTAGGCAATTCCTATGTGAATTAGGACATGCTCTGTAATAACTTCTGTGTAAAGTCATGAACTAGGATTTTGAACAATGATGCAGAACACCTTTACCAGTTGGTGTTTGCATTTCCAGAACTAAAGCTTCACATTTATTTCATTAACAAATAAATTTAAGATATATATTTAAGGAAAAGGTGTTGTTGGCTACTACTTGGAACAGATTTTTGCAGAATCAGAGAGTCTTTTGGAAGGAAGTTGACCCATTTCCATATGCATTATTTTAGTGCATATATATTTATAACTTTTGAGTAACTCACTGATAATTTGTAAACTAAAATAACTCATTTGTAAAACATTATTTCAGATTATATTTAAGGAAAGGCAGATTAAGTATGTACAATTAGAGACCATCATTCTTAAGTGACTTTGAAGTCCAGTCTTCCGCACAAATGCAACAAAGACTTGGAAGAGCCTACATGTAAGGGTATATTATCAATTAAAGTTCAGTTTTGTGTCTGAAAAGGTAACATCCTGACAGTGGAACTTTTACAACAGACTATTTGTTGATTCTCACCATTCACCACCTCTGAAATGCAAATTAAGCTTGTTATTTTTGGACTCTTTTTATTTCAAGGATGTCCTATCCAAAATCAGCCAGAGTGGAAGGGTCACTTTCCTCCTTAATGAAATGAAAATTTTAGATGACTACTATGATATCTGAGACAGAACCATTAGATCATCATGTAAAAATTAGTACTGGAAACAATTGTTTCTTCTGTGAAGTTTTGACTCAAATTCATGTGGAATAAAACTTATCATTAATGAAGAAAATGTATTTTATCTGTCTAAAAAAGCAGTGAGCCTAGTTGGTTCTTCCATAGCAGGATCTTTATTTCCTCTTTAACATATACACATTTTAAATAAACATCACTTGGCTGCCAGTTTTGTTCACAATCAGGAAACTTAATGCCTGAGTCAAGTAAGACAGTTGATCAGTATTTGCCTTGCTATTTTTTTGAAAAGGAATTATGCTGGTAGTTTCATTATTGCTGTTAATTGGTATATATTTACTGTCAGCAAGGATGGGTGGTTCTTTGTTTTATAACAATGTTGTATCTAACTTTGCTTATACTGAGTGATACACATGGATAAGTTTTCCTTTAAGAACTATTCATTCTAGCTAATTTATCTTATTTTCTTCATGGTCACTTTTTATTTAAATTTAAATACTAATGTGTAATCACTGGTTGTAAAAATCTCACAAACAAGAATATATGAGATGAAGTTAGCATCAGGCAGATGTTTAGAGAGTGGAACTTGGAGTTTGGTTAAGACTTGACTGATTTCTGAACTATCAGCTGCACAGGACAGGATTTTAGGTAGTTGCAGAGAGTGTTGCTATCTGCTTAGCACATAAATAAGTGTACTGCCAGGACTCAGTGACCAGAACTTGTCACTGTAATGGAAAAGAAACAGCCCAAACCTTCCAACTTACTCACAAATATAAAGGGAAGAAAATAAGGAGCAAATGCTGTTTGTTTCCCTCTGCCTCCTCTGGGACTGAAAGGGTATGTTTTGTTTGAGCATTTATTCTTCTTTTCTAATACATCCTGCCATATGGAGGAATCAAAAGAGAATGAATCACTGCCTTCACACAGGGTAGGATGAAGGGAAAAAAGGCACAGAGGAGAGAGGAATGGCATTCTGAACACAGGCCAGAAATCCTTCCAAACAGTTCCAAACAGCAATTTGGCTAATGGCTGTGACTTGGAATGGCTGTGCATCCATAAGAAAGCGTGGGGGAGGTGGATGCAGAGTAGATTAAGCGTACCAGTCTCTGATCCGCTTCCCAGTGCCTGGCTAGCAAGTGTGTCCTCTACATCTCTTCACACAATCTGGTGGGGCTGGTGGGAGGACCTTCTGTTTAAGAACTTCTGTTGTATGGAGCAGCTTTCCCAAATCTGTCTTCTTCACTGAGTCATCATTTCAACCAGGAGTTGTTCCTCCCTTTTAATGACCCTCCCTGTATTATTAACTTTTTCAGCAATACAAAAGTTTTCTTTAGTTATGGAAATAAATCACAATACTACCTGACAAAACAAACCTAGACAGCAAAGTTGTTCTATGTGACATTTCAGCCATGCTCAAACTCTATCTGACTGAATGGTTTTTAGCACTTACAACACTGCAAAAAGACCTGATGATGTCATTAAGGACCAGCTCCAGCTTGGCATATCTGTTGTACATACACAGCAGCATCTGAGTTGTAAAACCCACCTCTATCATCTCTCAAAAGAATGACCCAACAGTAGCCATGAAACTTTCTCAATATCTTGGCAAGGAAAAATGAGCTTTATTCTTCCTTCTCATTCCTTGAAAAGCCCTCTAAACATTAAAAATATTGGAACTAAGATAAACAGAAAATGTGTTCTTTCTGAATAAATAGCAAGCCTTTATAACAAAACCTGTAATACAAATAATTGAAGCTTATATAATTGCTCCAGAAACCCTCAACCTCTTTTGAGATATACATTTCAAATTCACAGTTTCAAAACTGGGTAAGTGGGTTAACACTGAGGTTGCTATTTCAATAATGCACAAAACTAAGCTGAAATGAGCAAAAATGAGCAAGACACAGTACAAAAAAACTTCTATTTCTAGGGAGAACCTTATAATTACATGTTTATAGGAAGTTACTTGAGGAGTGTTAGGTATGTCCTTTGCAGAAAAGCTAATCTTTGAAGTTTCAGTTCACAAAATTTTAGGCAGTGTCCTGCCATGCCATCTGGTGCTAGCTAGCTGTTCAGTCAGAGCATTTGCCATGCATTCAGGAACTGTTTTTAGATGGGTTTAAGTATGTACTGCACTTGCTAGTTTGAGGTATAATGAATGAAATTGACTAGCCATCAATAACAGGGACCCAAAAATCCAATCTACCACCTTAATTTGATTTTTGTTCTTATACGTGATTCATAGATTTTCCAGTTAGGAAGTGATAACTTTGCTCTCTTGTCCTACATTTTAAATTACTCTGCACAATATGAAGTGTGAAGTCACTTCACATAATATGAAGCATGGCAGTCAGTTCTTGGGAGTACAAGGACATTAACAGAGACAATTTTAATTAAGATAGCATTGGAGGTCAGCACTTGACATCTCCATTCCATTGGCTTTTTCATCACTCCATTCCTCTGTAGGGTAATATTGGTACCTAGTCTCTAAACTTTTCTTTCTATCATATTCTACTTGAATCATACTGTTAATATACCAACAGAAATATCTGTTCCCTACCATAAATTCCAGAAGCAATGCAAAAAAATCTCATACACATTTGAGGAACTGTTACATGAAAAATTATCTGGAAATATACACCTTTATTTACATGAAAATTATATGTGCCATTTAAGAAAATGTTGAATACATCATTCTCAGCTCTGGTTTAGACCCTATTTCTCAAAACAGATGCTATACTACTTGAAATATCTTTATCATTGAGTTAGCAAGACATTGGTGAATAAGTATTTCCATACCTATATTCAGCCTGGTTCTCATGAGACTTCAAAATGTCTTTACACCACTAGTGAAACTGGAAATTTTTAAGGCAAATGAAAGAAAAAAAAAAAGAGAGAGTGAAGAAAGTAAGTAAATTACTCCTTCAATCCATGGAGAATAAAGAAGTCTCACAACAACCATGTTACTTATTAGGTTATGTTTTCTCTAGTTCAAGTCTAGGAAATTAAATTTCTAATGCAATGAAGACATTCATTATTTGGTAATGATATCTATAGCAGCTTTTGACTCTCAGACAGTGTAGTAAAACCAGAGTCAAGTTACATTAGCAATGACTACTCCAGCAAAAGGTAGGTATTGCTGGTGTAGGAACTGGGACTTCTGCCAAGAACTGAATACATTTCCTTTTCCAAAACTCTTTATTATCTTAATAAATATAAAAATTCCTAAAGCAATATTCACAAGTATCCATACTTTTATGAACTATGTACTAGTTTATAGTAGTGGTGGTGCAGTAGCACACGGAAGCTTTTCATATCTAAAATAAAAAAATTAACATAGAAGCAAAGTCATGTTAACAGAATATGTAATGAAAGAAATGTATTAACTACAATGTGAAAAAAATGCTGAGTTTTACCATGGTTCTGCATGCAGGCAAAGCAAGAAATGAGAAGAGAGAATTTCAATACTCTCTTTTCCAATTATTTACTCACAGGCATCCTTTTGGACCACCTTGTGGGAAAGACAAGGAACAAAAAGCATCATCATTCAGAAGACAGGGTGGTGTCTTTGTACAATATTTCAATAGTAGCACTTTGAAGCAGTGCTTCCTAACTCTAATAATTGGTTAACTGATGATATGTGGAACCTTTCATCATGCTATACACAGTAAAACTGGTTTGAGACTATAATCATGAAAGGAAGAAAAGACTGAGGTCTAAAAATGCAAAGATCAATGACACTAAGTTGGGTGGGAATGTTGATCTGCTGGAGGGTAGAAAGGCTCTCCAGAGAGATCCGGACAGGCTGGATCGATGGACCAAGGCCAGTTGTGTGAGGTTCAACAAAGCCAAGAGCCAGGTTCTGCCCTTGGGTCACAACAACCCCATGCAGCACTGCAGGCTGGGGGCTGAGTGTCTGGAAAGCTGCACAGTAGGAAAGGTCCTGGGTGTGCTGGTGACAACAGCTGACCATGAGCCAGTGTGTGCCCAGGTGTGTGCCCAGAAGGCCAGAGGCATCCTGGTCTGTATCAGTCTGGCAGCAGGACCAGAGCAGTGATTGTCCCTCTGCACTTGGCACTGGTGACACAACACCTAGAGTGCTGTGTCCAGTTCTGGGCCCATCACTACAAGATAGACATTGAGGGGCTGGAGTGAGTCCAGAGAAGGGCAATGGAGCTGATGAAGAGTCCAAAGGTAAGTCTTATGAGGAGTAGCTGAGGGAACTGGGGGTGTTCAGCCTGGAGAAAAAAAAGCTCAGGGGTGACATCATCACTGTCTGCAACTGCCTGAAAAGAGACTGTAGGAGGTGGGGTTGGCCTCTTCTCCCAGGCAACTAGCAACAAAACAAGAGGAAATGGCCTCAAGCTGAGCCAGGGACAGTTCAGGTTGGACATTAGGAAGAATTTTTTCACTGGAAGAGTTACTAAGCATTGGAATAGACTGCCCAGAAAAGTAGTGGAGCCACCATCCCTTGGAGTGTTCAAGAAATGACCAAGTGTCGCACTTAGCATCATAGTTTAGTTGGCATGGTGATGTTTNAGGGGTGACATCATCACTGTCTGCAACTGCCTGAAAAGAGACTGTAGGAGGTGGGGTTGGCCTCTTCTCCCAGGCAACTAGCAACAAAACAAGAGGAAATGGCCTCAAGCTGAGCCAGGGACAGTTCAGGTTGGACATTAGGAAGAATTTTTTCACTGGAAGAGTTACTAAGCATTGGAATAGACTGCCCAGAAAAGTAGTGGAGCCACCATCCCTTGGAGTGTTCAAGAAATGACCAAGTGTCGCACTTAGCATCATAGTTTAGTTGGCATGGTGATGTTTAGTCCAAGGGTGGACCCAATGACCACTAGGAGGCCTTTTCCAAACTTAATGATTCTATGATCATTAATATCAATCACAAATATTCAAGGCATGTGTGGAAATTTTAGATTAAAACTGTGACAAAACCCTCTCTTCCATACATGGAACAAACAGATCTTTATGAAGCTGTATAACCAAATACCATGATACTGAAATACTATAAAAGGAAATCATGGGCTTATGAGGACCAGCAAAAGTCGATGATCTTGAAACCTGTCAAAGTCACGTCTGCTTAGTGTCATCTGTTTGAAAGTAGAAGACGATTATGATTTATTCAATCTAGCATTAGTATGCATATGCTGAAAGAAGAGAATTCAAAGGGGCCTGTTTTATGTCGTCTGATGAAGCCAGGGAAGGAAAACCCGAGCTAACTACCTCATTGTCACCTCTGAAAATGGATATTTGAACAAGGCTTGCTGCCAGCTATGGATATTGTCATATCTAGTTTTTATAAGCAATGAAATTATGAGAGGATAATTTATGTAGGCTATTTATATTTCAATACAGGTACTTTGTGTGGGAAAGGGATGGCCTCAAACTTCTCTAGTAACTTTTTAATGACTGTGTGTCATTACTGAATGTGACAGAAGAGCAAATCTCTAACACATTGGTTTTCTCTACCTGCTGAGAAACATTGTTTGAAATTCATCTGCATAGGATCTCAACAGGCGTTAGCTACTTCCTGATCCAGCTCTATTGGGTCAGGTTTTTTTTTATTTAAAAACCTATCAGTTGTGTTTTTCTCTACTATGTAAAGCCATTCACTTTAGCACTCTTGACTGAAGGGACCAAGTTCCCTGCAATTGGATCCTAAGCTCTTCACCCCCTGGGCTACCTATTCTGTTTTCACTTTAATATCTTGATGATCTCTTGGCAGCTCCTGAGGAGTCCTTGCCAAACTGGCTATGAAATGTTGCTCTGTTCTGGCTGCAATGGCTGCTGGTATCTGTGAAGGTTGTTAGAGCAGGATGTAGCTCCAGTGCAGAGCAGCAGCTCAACATAGAGAACTATGGTTTGTTCTTGGTGAACTCCTCTAACCTTCAGATGCTTTTAGATTTTTTCTGGTTTCTTCAGGAGGTGTCCAAGACTCTGGCAAAATACAGCTTACTCACATTAATCACAGGGACACTTCTGATGTTATTGTCACCCGCAAATGAGACATAATATTGGGCTAGATAGATCTTGCCTAACCTGATATGGTTGCTTTTATCTGCTGCACTACAAGGTGACCTTGTACACTTGGTGTGTACTGGTTAAATTTCACTGAGAGGTTGACCTGTGGCTTTATAGGAAAATCATTTTACATGTACAGATTCCTCAACTGTCATTTAAGTGTCTCACTTTCATAAGAATTATTGATTTAGTGGGAATTATTTAGTCCTGGAAGAAATAAAAATGAGGTAATGCATAATACCTATACAACAAAAAGAAAACCTCTATATGCATTAGATTTAAAATGGTTAACTTTAAAAAACCCACTGTCATGAAAAACACTTCCATGCTTTCATAGCAACAAAATAATAAAGTTGATATGTGGAATTTGTGATTTTAAGTGACCTCCTGCTTTGTTCTGAAAACCCTGACAGTAAGCAGTTAAGCAATAAGGACCAAGCCCCTTTCTTCTGAAAGCCTGTCACAGTACTAAAGACAGACATACGTTTGTTTTTTTTTTCACTGCTTCACTGAACACAGAAAAAAGCACAGAGAAGAGCTGTGATGCAAAATGCTTTGAGACAACACTGAAGCAGGGAGGCACTGAGAGCCTATTCCAAAAAACCTTGACAGTCTGTCAGCAAGAGGGAGAAGCAATCCCAGTTCCATTTACCAAAGCCACTAGGTGTCCCTGCTAACTTATGGCAGCAGTGGCAGCTTCAAGTCCTTCTGGAAGATATAAACACACTTCATAAACCTGTCCAAAAAAAATATACCGCCCTACCAAATCAGGGAAGTGTTCTTCGCAGCATCATCGGCCCAGCTGTGCATCACTTCATTGTATTGTCCATTACTTTCACCTTGCAGGTTTTCAGGGATGCAATACTTGCAGGCAAGGTCAGTCAGTACTAGTCAAGTGCATAGTTTTCGGTTCATTAAATAAACCAGGTATATCCTTGGCAAACGCGTTTTGAGACTGGAAGCTTTCTGAGACCACACAGTTCTCAATCAAAAGCCAGGAAGTTTTGTGTAGTGTCCATTGCATTGGGTGCTTCAAAATGAATAACGCAGCATTATTGAAGACGGCACAGAGGCTGTTCTTTTAGTACCGACTAAGACAAGTATATTAAGGGGCCAATTTTTTTGCTCTATTTTTTCCATTTTCTTATTTGAAAGCATATGATTTGATTTAACATCTCATTTCTGGGAAGTGACTGTTTTTGCAGTATATCATATGCAGATTTAGGGACCCTTCAAGCGACTGTAAGAGATTACAACATGTTATTTTTAAAGAGCTTATTTCACACTCAAATAAATAAGACGTTTATTATTAACATTACTAGGAACAGTGTTCACCCAATGTTGCACTTCCAACCTTAATTATTCTACGATTCTATGCTTCTTTTGGTACTGAAATAAAAAGAAGTGATGTTTACTTTTTGAATATAGCGTAATTTCATACTGTAGCAGATAACTCCCTCTAACTTGCTTATTACAGATTAGAGCTTCACAAAACCAAATATCTCATTCACAAGTTGCACTTGGTCTTGTTTTGCCCTAGGAAAGAATTCTTTTCTTCTCTAGCAAAGAGGAAAAAAAGCCACCAAAAGACAACACTTCTTCCTGCCCCCCTCAAACAGAAAAAAAACCCGAACAGTCTTTTTCCCTAAAATCTTTTTCATTTTTTCTGATGCCCAAAATCCTTGGGCACATTGATACCTCACTGAAATGACAATCTGACTATATCTTACTTATGTGAGCTGGGATTTCTACAAGCTGGAGTGCTTCCCTCAGTGATACATTGCTATCTTTTCCTTAAAAGAGAGGGTTTATTTTATAAAAATAATAAATTATGTTACACTATAATAAGAATAGTTCAGCCAGAAAGATGAAGCTCCAAAAAACCCTTGCTGTATAACCAATAGAATGCTAGAGCTCACCGCACCAAAAAAGGGTAATATTGACTAGTTTGCTGAAAATCTTATTACAGAGCCTTGAAAATACACGTGCTATTTATAATGCAAATTGTTGAGATTTTTTTTACAGAAAATACTCCAATGGTAGGTTTTTGTGTTTTTTTTCTTTGGTCCCACTCTTACATGGTCATTTGGTTTTAAAGTTTCAGGTCTTTGATACTAGGCCTCAGAAGATAATCTGCTCATTTTTCCTAACTAATGATGATTCTTACTTTCATACTGCAATTCATCCTCTAGAAGAACCTCTCAATTTTCACTAGCAAAATTTTTAACAGTCAGTTTGATGTGGAAATCGTGAAGAAATTCAGTCTGATTTTTACAATATTCAATGACTGACTTCTAAAACATTAGAGCCCTTTAAATCTCCAAGGGAGTACAGCTTAATGCCATGGCTATAAAAGGAAAAAACACGTTACATTCTTACTCACAAGTGTTGGTTGCCCTCTTGGTCTTGTTTAATGTATGTACAAGAGTTAAAAACAATGGGGATAAATGCTTAATGAATGCTATCAGGTTTTCAATACTGACTTTATGCAACAGATGGTTCTTAGGCAAAACAGGAGCACTGAAATATTTAAGAAATCACTATTATTGATACAAAGATTCAACCATTACCTACTTAGGTTGACGGTGATTAATTTAGAGCCAAAGCCAGTTGCATTGTTCTGCTTCTGATGGATATTTATAATACAGCATGCAGTCGTGTCACTCCTTTGTTTAAAACACTGCACACAATGTATTTATGTTAGAAGGAAACAACCTGGTGCAGCCTGCCCTACCATTGGCCAGGGCTGTCCTCCCAGTTCATTGCTGACATTCATGTGCTGCTAATCCTGGACCTTTAGGAAGAATATTTTAACTGCAATACTATCAAATACAAGCAAAGTTCAGGTCAGAATGCTTAGTAAGGATAGTATAAACAAATAAATAATAGGATGAAATCTCAGCAGATGGGTAAGCATGAGGGCTAACAAGGTCTCACATGTCATCAGTGTAGCATGCATCAACACAATTAAAAGGAGTCTTTCTAGGAATCAGCTTTAACATGGCAAAGAAAACTCTTAGCCTTGACACAGAGGAATAGTTCTGCAAACATCTGGCTCAGAAGCCTTTTTTTTTTCTTTTCTTTTTCCTTCGTTTTGCTGTTCCAGTCAAACACAGTAATATATGATTGACAACTTCTCAGTGATGTTGTGTTTCAAAGATCAGTCAGATTTCTAGGGTCTTCACTGAACTGGCTCTGTGGGAAAAGACTAAGATATAGGGAAGGGCAGGCCAGTGTCTGCAGGAGGCAATCCTTCTGCAAGAATAAAGCTGTATAATAAGAAACAACAGGATGCAACAGGAGAATAAAATAGTAAAGAGAAGAGATGGAAGGGGGAATAAAATAGAAGCAAAAACATAGTAACACAGGACAGGCTATGACGAAATAATAGAAGAGCTGGGGGAAAAAGAGCTAGAGAGAAAAGGATGCCTGTTCTCCTAAAACACAAAAAGATCAAAAGAGAAGGAAAGGTATAAAAGACGAAAGAGACTGCATTTTTCCAGGTTCAAGATTTCATTTATTACTCTGTTAGACAAGCTGTTGCCGTTCTATATAACTTCATAATAATCCATGAATAAAGTAGGACTTACCACCTTAGCTAAAATAAACAAAAAAGGAAAAAATCTTTTAATAGCAGATTGTTTGTGGCAAAATCTGTAAATCAAATGGGAAAAAAAAAGACCATGCTAATCCTTTCCATTAAACAACAAATCTTTGCAGGGTGAAATAAAAAGGTGGAGCAAGGCCACTGGGATGTGCAGAAAAGTTTTAAGGCTTCAAGTGGGATCTAGGAAGTATAGGCACATACCTGGCCTCTGTCACTGATGCTCAACTTGGGTCAGAGTTATTCACAGTTCTGGTCTTGTGTTACTCTCAGTTCTTCAACACTGCCTTCCTCTCACCACTTTCCTCATTTGTGTAATTGATCTGTAAGTCCTCTGGGAACTGACAGCCTCTTGCCATGAAAGCGTGAACTGCTGACAGCCTTTTACCTCTCAGTCAAGTGTTAACTGCTGCCTCTTCACAAACCCGCAACTCACATAAAAATTACTTTTGATTTTCTCTCTCAGCATGTGACACCCTGCACCTGGCAATGGACTGTGGGCTGGTTCCATGGTCCCATTTGTTTGTGTGTGTGTGTGTGTGTGTGTGTGTGTGTGTAATACCATCTGCACTGCTGTCGCCAGCTGCCTGTGTGTGAATGGCAGAATGCTGCCCTGGGTGTTCACCAGCTACCTCCAATGTCTCCTCTCTGATTTGTTCTGGGGGTCCTGGATCTCCTCCTCATTCTTGTGGTGGGGGCAGACCAGACCTGCTGCAGCCAGCTGAGACTTAGGGAAGGGATGCCTGGCTGCACCAGCGTGTGGCACAAGGAGGAGACAAGATTCTCTCTTGTGCAGTAAGTTTCCCCGTGGCTGAGTTCCCCTGTGAGGAGTCATGGCTACTGGCTAACTAAGGAATGTGAAAGAAAGATCCCTTTCCTATCCCTAGATAACTTTAATTTCCAAGGAACATTCCACTTCCTGTACTTACACAGCCACTTATTTGGTGTTAGTACCATGAAAGGCAAGTGGTGCTGGCATTTGAAAAATGTGACCTAAATCATATAACAATAAAATACCCCAAGTTGGAAGGGTCCCATCAGGGTTATCGAGTTCAACTCCTGGCTCTGCACAGGACATCCAAAAGAGTCACACCATGTGCCTGAGAGCATTGTCCAAATGCTTTATGAGCTCTGTCAGGCTTGGTGACCACTTCCTTAGGGAGCCTTTTCCAGTGCCCAACCACCTCTGGGTGGAGAACCTTCTCCTAATATCCAACCTAAACCTCCCCTGACACAACTTCAGGCCATTCCCTCACTCCCTCATTCTGTAACTCCTTACCACAGAGAAGAGGTCAGAGTCTGCCCCTCCTCTTCCCCTCATGAGGAAGTTGTAACTGCAGTGAGGTCTCCCCTCAGTCTTCTCTTCTCCAGGCTGAACAGACCAAGTGACCTCAGCCAGTCCTTACACAGGTTCTCCTCAAGGCCCTTCACCATCCTTGCAGGTCTCCTTTGGACACTCTCTAACAGCTCAATGTCTTTCTTATACTGTGATACCCAAGAGTGCACCCAGCACTTCAGGTGAGGTTGCACCAGTGCAGAGCAGAAAGGGACAATCAGATCTTTTCTGAAGTTTTTCTGAGTTTTTTTGTTTAGATCCACCAAAGTTAGTGTTGCTCTTGCCTTTTTTGCAGCATGTAATTTTATGAGACCATTTTTATTAACATGAACCACATGTACTCCCATGTTTTGTTTCTTCACAGCTTTGATCTTGTGAGTGCATGAAAGCTGTGGTATACTTAGAAGCACTGTTAAAGAAAAAATGAGGGATGTAACAGATACTTTTTGTTTTGATTGAAAATATTTTGCATTGTTTCCACCCGTGTTGGCTTCAGCATAACAGAAATAAGCCTATAGAAGAGGCTGATCAACCTGAGGGACCATAGTCAGCCATGTACGATATATCATCATTCACTTTCTATTAAAACCACTACAACTTGTACACTGGACTCAGTTTCTACTGTGTCTTTGCTGGAAATAATGAACTTAGTGGCCTCAGAGTCACACCAAGACACCTGCTTCTGTTGATAAGCAAGTATCACTGGGATGAAAGGAGAGAAGATAAAGCATTGGTCTGTTAGACAGAAAGACAGCGCCATTCACTTCAGTGTTATCAATTATGTAAGGGTAGTTACTTCTGAGGAGAAAACACATGGAAAGTTAGATTGCTTGAACATGTTTTTATGACATAATGAGTCTGAATGAAAAATAAATACATAAACAAAGAAATTAAGTCATTAGCACATTTTCATGAGCTTTAATAATAAAGTTCCTTTGGACTTTCTGAAAACAGTGTCAAGTAATAAAATTTAAAATTGGGCTGAAGTAGCAGAAGTCTGACCACATGGAACGGAAGGCTAATAAAAGGGATGGAAAGAGAGAAAAAGATGTGAAAAGAAATCCATGTGCATGATGAAAAGAACTCACACAAATTTAAATATTTTATACAGCTAATAATTTGAAAAGAACAGGAAGCTAGAAAATTTATAAAATTGCATTTGTAGATTTGAATTTTATCAAAGCCATGTCAAACAGTACAGTGCAGAAAGATTTTCAAGATGAAATTTAAATGTATAGTTAGTGTAGGACAAATTGTTGCATGGGTGCTAATGTATGTTCACTTTCTTCCTGTTTAAATTACTTTACTTTCCTGTGTGCATCTCAGTGAGAAGTCACAGTATTTCTACATGTCATAACTGAACACATTATATCTCAAACGTCTGGTCTGTTCAGAATCAAAACACCTATGCCAGATTATAAACACCAGCCTCTGACACTAAATAAATGGGGCAAAAAAAGAAAACAAGGAAACAACAAAAAATCCCACAGTTTTCCTATATTCAATTTCAAAGCTAAGAAAGTTCTAGAAAATTGTTCTGCTACAATATCACACTTCTGCTGAGTAAAAACACTAAATGTCATCACAGTTTAGGCACCAACAGTTACTTCTAGCTATCTGGTGTGATAGGTGAATCCAATGTCCTGCTAGTAAGAGTGGTCAAGAGATGAAAAATTCACATCTGCCTATTTCCATTTACAGCAGAGGTGCAGACGTGCAGAACTTCTCTCCAGCCACCTACTTCCTTGAGAGAGCCCTTTCACTAAGAATATTATGCTTAGTTCAGAAAACTGATTATACCTTTGATTGCAGTTAATTTGGTATCATTAGCTAAATGCTGCTTCTCAAAATATACTGCAGAAATCTACAGCTCAGACAGCAGTTCCTTATGAGCAAGGTCAGCAGAACTGAACAACCACAGGAATGTGTAAGGACATATGAGCAAGGTGAGCTATCACACCAGTATCACTGTGGCTGTCACATGTGATAGTCTTAGCTTTAGCAGCATGCCTTTTATTCACACCTGTTCCTTTACATATATTTATATTTGTAAAGGAACACATAGTTTATCAGCCTGAAAATCTCCTCTGTTTAACAAATCTCCAAATGTCTGTCTTGAGGTTTGCAAAATTCATAATTTTCAATTTGGTAAATATTTTTAGTCTAATTTTATAAGACCACAAGACCAACCTCTTGTGCCAGCACAATTTTTTCCCATGTTGTCTTTGGGTTAGAGAAGATCATGGAGCTGTAATTACCTAGAAGATAACTGAGATGGTATGAGGATACCTTTCTCTTTGAATGTCTGCCATGGACTTTAGTCCCCAAAAAGAAAAATTAGGAAAGTGCTTTGCTGCAATTTTTGAAATCCAAGGTGTAGAGACCCAGTCAATCTGGAAGCCAAGGTCCCCTTGTTAACCCTGGTAGCATCGACATGCAGAGTCAATACAAGAGTGCCAAACTGAAACAAAATGTCTTTCCAGAAGATGGGATAAGGAGATATCTGTCATAGTTCCTGCTCCACAGATGTCTCTTAGCAGATTCAATGTACAATGCTGCTTACTCAGACTCTCAGTTATAATCTCACTGACCTTCTCCCAACTTTAACTAGGTCTAACAAGAGCTTACTGTATTAATTCTTCAGTGCTTTCTTCCCATTCCTTCTCACACTCTCACATGCCCTTTGTGCTGCTCTGAAAATAATAGATGCTGCTGGTGTTGTGCTCAGAGCCCAGACTGCAGATGCCAGGCCGCAAAAATCTGCATACACTGATTGTGGATACAAAGAAGCATATCCTCAGATCATATGGAAAGAAGGAAACCCATTACATCCTGTAGATCTGTGCTGTGTTTTCTAGCTAGGAAGTCTGCTTCTCTATCACTTACATTCACAACAAAACACATTAAATCAATATGTTCTATTTTCTAAAGGATATAATTTTACCTTGCAGGGATTCAAAAGTCTAAATAAAATACCCTTCTATTATCATGTTTCAACTTCACAAAATAAAGTCTTACTCAATTTACAGCTGGTATCTTAGTGTCTTTGTAACCAGTATTTTCATGTCAGCAATCCGATCCATGAATATTTTTGTGTTTAATAGGTATAATTTCCATGAATCACTAATGGAATCAGTAGGAGGACATAATATGCATGCAAAGAAATGAGGTGGTGCCCTTCAGAATCCTGGAGGGATTTCATCAGCACAAACCAGTCTGTTTCTTTACTTTACAAAGCCAGGGGTTTTCTCTCAAGTAGGAATTTCACAGCAATCTGTAATGCAGCTCTGGGAGGACATACTGGCATCTTACTCACCTTTTGTGAACAACACTTAATTAAAAAAAATAAATCAACAGTTTTATCTTTGCTAAAACTTAGATATGTGAAACAAAGCTGTTTCTTAGCCTGGAAAAACATCAAGCAGTTTGGTTAATACAGACATTTTTTCCTCCAAATTTAATGCAAGGTAATTGAGTGTAAATGCTCAGGTCCTGTGTTAGCTCTAGAGGACCAAATAATTAGACAGGGAATTAGTTCATTAAGGCCCTAAGAACTTACCAGTACTTCTTCACAAAGAGAAAGGGGTAGGAATAATTCAGCCACAGTAGAGCTTCATTTCAATCACAAACTCTAAGCAAGACTCAGCACTTTGATTTTCCTAGAGCTCCACATTGACTTTAATTGCCTTTGGATCAAGGACTACACTAAACCTCTTCATGTCCAGTGTTTATAGACTGCATTCTCTCTGTGAGGTATAATCATATACATCTAAAAGGGCTTTTATCACTGTCTAGTGATAACTACAGGTAACGGGCAACCTTTTCTCTTCCCCTAATACTCACAAGGAAAGAATCAGCAGTGAACTCTTGCTTTTAATTATCCATATCTTTCTGTCTTGTTTTTAATTATCCATATCTTTCTGTCCTGTTTTCTGTTGCCCATAAAAACTCCTCCCTAATAAATGACACTGCCAAAGGACTGCTATGTATGTTACTTGAAAGCCTTCCATTTGAGGAAGAAGAGTGTCTACAGATGCTTATTTTTCCAGCTGGCTGCACTTCCATTATGGGAGGAATGTTTATCTGTAAGCTGTCCTGGTTTGAGAAAAATTTT
>VYZT01024979.1:0-16865 GCA_013400735.1 Pomatostomus ruficeps
GAAGGGATGCCATCCAGAGAGACATTGGCAGGCTTGAGAGGTTGGCCTGTGCATATCTCAAGAAGTTAAACAAGGCAAGCAGAATACACACTGTGAAGAGAAAAGACTGAGAGCAGCCCTTAGGAGAAGGACTTGGGAGTGTTGGTGAATGAGAAGCTCAACATGAGCTGGCAATGTGCACTTGCAGAGCCTGGAACATGGGGTGAATTAAGAGAAGCTTGTCCAGCAGGTCGAGGGAGGTGATTCTGCCCCTATACTCCACTCTTATGAGGTCCCCAGCATAAGAAGGGCATGAGCCTGTTAGAGCATGTCCAGAGGTGGCCACAAACAAGATCAGAGATCTGGTGCACCTCTCCTATGAAGTCAGGCTAAGAGAATTGGGGCTGTTCAGTGTGGAGAAGATAAGGTTTCAGGGAGACCNGAATTGGGGCTGTTCAGTGTGGAGAAGATAAGGTTTCAGGGAGACCTTATAGCAGCCTTGCAGTACCTGAAGGAAACTGACAGAAAAGATGGAGAGGGATTTTCCAGTGTTATGTAGATGTAGGACAGGGGGTAATGACTTCAAACTGAAAGAGGGTAGATTTAGACTAAGATATTGGGAAGAAATTATTCACTGGAATGTGTTCAAAGTCAGGTTGGATGGGGCCTTGAGCAAGTTGGTCCAGTGAGAGTTAACCCTGTCCATGACAAGGGGTTAGAACCAGATCACCTTTAAGGTCCCTTCCAACCCAAATTATTCTATGATAAATCCCTGTTCGTGCCTGTTTCAGCAATGACCGGTTTGCAGAGGCATCTCTTCATTTTGCCTTGCTGTAGAGGCAGAAGGTGAGGGGTTTTATAATATCAGCCTATTTGTAACACTGATAAATATTAATGTGGTAATATTAGATATGCACTGTGTGAAACTTTAAAAGGAGAATACATTAAAACCAAAGTGAATTATATTAGAATGCTAATTCTTCAAATCAACATCGAGTCCTGGTGTAGTATTTTCATATAAATCAGTTATTTATACTATTGTTAATTTTTTGAGGTGACTTTTATTAGACTTGAAAACTGTGGAGGAGGAAAAGTAAGACAATGAAATGAAATGGCAGCAGAATGCTTCTCAAGTAAGATTACACAGCTCTTTGATAAGAATCAGAATATTGTGTTCCAATCTGTTAATAGCAATTTTTTCTACTTATTACAGCACTTGAAATATCATGGAGAAGTTCAACAGCGTATATCAGAGGTACAAAACATGAACTGGTCTTTGAAAAAGCGATGTATCCTAGAGGAAGGCAAATTATAAGACACTTAAAAATTATTATTTTTTAAAATGGTATTATTTTTAATAATTTTTAAAATGTTCAGATAATAAATGGTACCAACTGTAACTGATATTTTTAAATGGAAAGGAGGATGTAATTCAAGTCTTATGAGGAATAAATTTCAAAACAGGATGTCTTTATCTATATGGATGTTTGAGTAGTTCAAATAAATGATTAAATTATTAATTATTCCTACCTCGTAGAAAGTAGTTTTACCATGATGTGAATCTGCATTCCCAGCTCCAACACACTTAATGGAGTTATGCTTTGTTTCTTTTCCTGTATCACAGAACTGGAGAATCACAGAATGGGTCAGGTTGGACGGGACCACAATGAGTCAAGTTCTTCAACTTCCCTGCTCAAGCAGAGTCATCCTAGAGCACACAGCACAGGATTGTGTCCAGATGTTTCTTGAATATCTTCAGTGAGGGAGACTCCATGACTTCAACCAGTTCTCAATCCATCCCACTATCCATTCATCCAAGCCACAGTTCTTAACTTGGTCTATGAAGATTTCATGAAATAATGTCTCTCTCTCTTTTTAAACAATTGAATGTTTTAATGTTTGAGTTAAATTTATAGTGTATATGTAAGGTGATTGGACAGAGCAAAATAAGTTGTGAAAAGTTACAATTATCATGACATTACTTTATGTTCTCCTAGGACAAAAAAGAAATTAATAAGGAATGTCTTCTATGCAAAGAAGTTCTTTTGAAATTAAACAAAGCAACACTTTTAATACTTTTCTTATTCAGTATTTCAATGTATATAAAAATCTTTCATGATAAAGATTTTTATATAGACTTCTATTCTTTCATACGATCCCTGCCTTTTGCAACTGTGCTTTGAGAGCAGTAGATGTACCTGCAATTACTATCTCATAGCCTCATGAGGTTTTGTGGGTTTTTTTCAGAATAAAGAAAATTAAATTCTAAAATTACATTTTAATCCAGACTCATCCCATCTTCATCCACTTAGCTTCTTCATATGAAACTCAAGAATTCTAGAGTGAATGGGGCAGACTACAGTGCTAATAAGCACTTCTGACATTGCTGGCCAAGATTTTGTGACTAGAAGATTCCTCAACACATGGATAGTCAAAATCCATTTTAAGTGTTTTCAGTTTTGTAAGATTTATAAACACAAACACAAAATTGAGACAATGTAAATGAATTTCACAATTAACTGGAAACATATTATAGGCTTTACAGGGGCAAAATACAAAGATGACCTGCTCTATATGAAAATTGATGCAGCTCTTAGAGGTTTTGGATTTCAGAACTGTAAGTTCAAAACAAAATGTAGAAGATTTAAATAAGAAAATTGCATTAAAAGGATAGTTGTGTCAAATGAGTTGTTTTTATCAGGAGAAAAAAAGGAATAGAACTGATTAAAATTTGTAGTGATAGTTCAACAAGATTAATATGTTATTTTGTATTTCAAAAGAAAGCTTTGAGAAGCATAATTGATTAAAGTGGTTTTGATTAAGATACTGTATTGTGACTAGAAGGTAAATTATTTTTTTAATGTACTATTGTCTAGAACACTTGTGCGCTAGTGTAAAATTTCCTTCACTTGATATTTTCTAACATAGGCCCAAGAACATTTCTCAGTTTTATAGTTATAGAGATTTCCTGTATAATGGTTCCAATAGAAGAGAGAGGAACTCTGAAAGAGTTCCCCAGTGCATTTGAGGAAAATGAAAATCATAACTGTTTTGGGATGAGTGATCATATGAAAACCCTGAGGCTGTTCAGATTAGAACATTTGAAAATAGATTAATTATTCAAGATGACTAGTTGATGTTGTGTTCTTTTTCTTATTTTTCACATACAATTTTTTTTCTGTGCTTGGTTTCAGTTCAAAATTGATATCTCAATTGAGGTATGTGTATGGGGGCAAATTATTTAAAATCACATTATGGTCAATGACAATGTAGTCAATAAAGTAACTAGAGAAACTCAGATCACATGTAGTGGGCACCTTGATTGTATCCCTCCAAACTTAAAATTATCATTATAAGGAGAATTTGCATTGGCTAGAGTCTTTTCAATTACCATGGCTAGAAAAAGCCCTTAACAATCTAAATATCTTATATATAGTCCTGAAATACAACTTGCAGTTTAGTGCATGAAAAATCAACTCTGTAAGCTTCAAGATCAAGCTAGAATGCAAAATAAATTGCAGTTTGTAGATGCAGTTGGGAGATTTGTTGCTCTTTAAGCAACAATGTTAGTGTAATTAATTTGTGGTGCCTGCCATTGCAACTGTGGCACAGTTTTAATTTAGTGCAATAAGCCGTGTTGACCAAAATCAGGATTCAGTAATCTAAACAAAATTTCAAAAGATATTTGAGACACTCTACTGTTCCTTTTACATCTCTAGTTGTTACAAAATAGTTTGATTTCTCTAAAACGATCTTATGCCATATTTACCTATTCCAGAACTCTAGTGCCACTGTGTCCCATTACAGCCTAATCAATATACATACCATCAAGGGGATAAAAGTCCCCTTGTTTTCATCTAGTTTCTGAAAATGTAGCATCTATTATCTGAGTAATGAGTGATTTTTTATACTAGAACCTTGAAAACAAGACATAAAGAAAATATTCTGTATCTCTTGGTTTCATTTTTCCTGATGAGAAAGACATGACATTGATTTGTCAGTGGTCATTAGCCAGAAGGCCTATCTAGCTTTACCTACCAAGTGGTATCATGTAAATAGAAGATATAAAAATAGCTTAAAGTTGTATCAGGTTTTATGGGGGGGGGAAAATGCAATGGTAACATAACAAAAATGACAATCTTCTTACAAGGACATATTATTATACAGTTTTCCACTAAAACCACTTCAAAATGTGCCTCATTATGTAGCTCACTAACAGCACATCAGACCCTCAAAAATGTCAGGAACTTCAACATTGAGTTCAGATGAGCTTTGAACCCAAGAGAAAGAGGTTCCTCACAGTTTGAGATCATTAATTTGTAAGCTATTTGTCAATTGCATGGTAAGCAGATGGAATGTACTCATCAGGGCGCAACTTAAATGTGAAACAAATTAAAAAGAAAGGAAATTTAAAATTATGTCACCAGACTGGGAGGACATCCAAATACTTCTAACCATGAGAATTAAATAGATCTGAAGCTGGTTTTTTTTTTTTGTTTGTTTTTTTTTTTTTTTTAAAGGCAATATACAGAATGAAAACACTTTAAAAAAAATCTAGCTTCTAGCTTCACTTTTTGAGCTTTTCTGTAGAAAGTTCTAGTTCATTACTTGCTTCAGGACAGAAGAAGGCCTTCAGTCATGACAATGAGCTTCAGGATATAATCCTTTAAGAAACAATACACACTCTTAACTTTTTTTCTTACTATGGTGCCTTTTTGGGCTTGGTATTTTAAGTCTGAATCAACAGTGCTGTTTACAGTACACTCTCTACATTGAACAAAGGATAAACTAGTTTTATAAAATTGATTTAAACATATGTGACTCTGAAACTACTATGAAAGCAGTTCTCCAGTCTTTTTCAGAATTGTTCTGATTTAAAATACAAGCCAGTATCATGATCCAATACTCCTATGTAAACTGAATTATAATAAAATCATTAGCATTAATCCTCTCAGTCTTCAAGCTTTTTTCATCAGCATTTAATATCCCTCAGGACTGATATGTAAAAGTGGAAGTATTTATGGTAGTCACCTTTTTTTTTTGACAGCTTCTGTTTGCAATTTTTTGTCTCAGATAATAGTAGGAGAGGGCACCATGAAATATTGGAATACATACTGATAATGGTACATGTAAGGATTTTTCTATTTCTTGGTACAATATGTAAGATTATATATATTTTGTATATTTCTGTGTATGTAAATAGATGTATATGTGACAATGTGTCTATCTCTATGTGTTTAGGTAGGTATTTCATACAGTCCTGAGAGTAGATTAGGCTTCAGGTCTTCTGTTATTTGTACTGCAATGTATCTCTTTTTTTAACAAAAAATATATGTTTGTATTAGATCAAATTTCGGGTGTGATTCATCTCTTAAATCAAAAATTTTAGTCATGTGATTTAAATAAAAATAATCCTAACAATAAAATAAGGTTGGTTCATTCTTCTTGGTTACATTTTGTTTTGTTTTTCACAACTGTATTGCTATTCATAACGCTAAACATCTGGTTGAATTGTAAAATTATGGCAATTTTTCATTTCACTCTGTCATTAAGATATTACACCTGAATTTAGTCACTCATCACAAGTATAAAATGTAATTTTTATTAAAGTCAAAATCTGCTTTGGGATTTAATCTTTCTTGATTGGTTGGAACTTTTACAAAGTTCATATGGGTGATGAAATTCGATCTAATTTATCCAGTTTGATGTATCTCCCCAGTCACATTTACAAAGATGGAACTATATTAAATGAGTTACATAGATGAAGAAAAAAGATGTCCCTTAAGAAATTCCCCTTGATGTATATAATTAAGTGTCTTGTTAGAGACAATTCTAGTGATTTTCTTCTGCTAAAACAATATTTTCTCCTAACTTATTCAAATTAAGTAGATTGTCATGAGGTCACTTATTTGGCTATTCATCATTCTTTGAAGTTCTTTCTATGAACCAAACTCAAAGTGGAACAATTATTTCTGTCAAAGCCAAGGCTTTCTACTTCAATATTGAATATATTGAAATGATCCTTTTCTATTTCCATTATTTCTGCAGAAAAATCACTGAGCTAGTCATGTCAAGCGCTGACTAATTTAGATAGTGAACTGTATGACACACATTGCAGAGGAGGGAACATTGTGTGTAGTAAAGGAAAGCCTCAGTAACAAAACAGAAGACACTGTTGCACAAAACACACCCTCCCAGGATGACCCCTTTTCTCTGGGCTACTCTCATGCCTCCATCATCCTCAGCCCTCAGCCCCAGGTCCACAAAAGGAGATGCTTTTTTGGGCACTGATTGTGGGAAGGGAGACGGAGCTGAAGCTGGAGCAGGGGAGGCAGCACTCGCTGGTCCCAGGGCAGGGGTTAAACCAGCGACCCCCAGCCCAGGCCATGGTGAGGCTGAGACACCTCTCTGAGGGGTCAGTGACAGGACCACGACATCCCACTGATGAACACAGAAATAATTTTTACCTGGCCACAAGTGGTGTGTTGTAGATATCCCTGAAGACCTCAGGATACAAATTATGTGCACTTGAAGGTAGAAATTTAAATTTAGGGTTATTGCAGTTAGATAGACTGATTTCCTATGAAACATTTGCTTAACTTGCAATTGAAGCGAACTGAAGTGCGAGCAAAGGGAAGAGGAAAGGAAAAATCAATTTAACAAACCCCTACATTTTATTGTCTGAAAATTTTAAAATATTGAGGATCCTCATTTTAGTTGCATTGTTATTAATTGAGATTGTTTCCCTGTATATACGTAATTTTTGTGAGATGAGAAAATGAGAAATGAGAAAAGTAGAAGATAAATAATGAACAAATGTGGAAAAACACTTTGCTGAAACTGTATATTTATTACATAGAGGTAGGTCTATATATATGTATAGGTCTTTTTTATTCAGCATTAACATCCTTTGTTTTTGTTAAGGTGTGAAATTGTCAAGTGAAAAGTCTGCATTGTGAATAAAATTTTATCCTGTACATTGAAATTCAAGTCGTATTGGTCTATGATAGCAGAAGAGCAGACTTTAAAGAATAATATAATTTTATTAATATTTCATATTAAATTTTTTTATAAGAAATATTTAATAATTAAGTTTTGAAACAAAAAAAGCTAGTGCTTTATCTACCTCCTGACTGAGGAAGCAAAATTGTCAGCCGTTTTCAAGAATGCTTTTTGCTAATCTAATCAGATTGTTTAAATATTTTTGGATGGTGACATAGCCAAATAGATTACATAAATGTTCAAGAATTACTTGTTAGCAGATTTTTCATGATGGATCAAACCAAAGGTTCATCATGCCCATCTGTTGACTTCTAGAGTGTTCAAAGTTAGATATATGCAGAGTAATATTAGAAAAGGGCCAGCCTTACTTCTGAGAGTTTAATTTAACCTTCAATTATCAGTAGATCAGGGGGTTTCTGAGCCAGAGGTATAATCTGTGTGTTCATAGTCACAAAACAGATGTCTTTTCTGTGAACTTCTCTGCCATCCCTGGAGCCCATATATGCCACAATATTCTGCAACATTGAATTCTACAACTTATCTAGACATTATGAGATGATTCCTCTGCCTTTGGTTGTTGGCTCTTCAGTCTCCACAGGGTCAGGTAAGGTAGACAATCCCTCCACTCTAGAGACTCTAGCTTTATTTGATGTCCCTGTTACTGATTAACATTAAAAGGTATTAAATCTGAGTTGCTCCCTGATTTGTACTAATAGTTGTTAGTGCCACTGATCAATCAGAGTTTGAACAAGTCATTACACTGCAGAATGGAAAACCTGAAATCAAAGGGAAACAGAAGACAAATGAACTTTTAGTTAAATGAAATATACACTTGAAAACATTTATTTACATGAAAAAAACATTCCAACAGTAGTTGATTTCATTATATGAATTTTATGTCATTAACCCAGTCGGCGCTCTGGTTGACTTGGAAAGATCATTCTTAAAAAGGAACACCCAATTTTTAAAATATCCAATATCCATTGTTTTAGGAGATGAGGTAAATAAGTCATGAAATAATTATTTGTTGAACTGTCAGCTATGTTACTAATTTCTTATGATTTTCTAGTATGCATATATAAATTAATACATTATTCATTTTCTTTCTACATTTATCTTTTTTTTCCTTCTTGATTCAATGAAATTCTTTATAAAATAATTTGTGAAGTGGAGATGAGATAAAAGACTACTTTTAGTTCAAAGCTGTAAACTCATAATTTGTCCATGGTTGGTGTTTCGTGGTTCATAAGGAAAAAAGTTTCAAAATTTTGTGATGATTCTTGTTAAAATGCAATATTTAGAGTTTTGTTTTATTTCTAACTAAACAGGTAAAATTGGTGTTTCTTTCTGCTTCCAGTACATCTTTTCTAAAAGACATTAAAGGTTCAAGGAGAACTGAACTATCACAAAATCAGTGTTAGAGGCTATAGATGGAGAGACAGCAGTTTGTATAGTGTTTCAAAGTAAGAAAAAAAGCTATTTTTGATGTCAGTCCATTCCAGACTACTGGCTGCAATTTAGCAGTTCTTTCTAGACAGCTCTGCTGATCTGAGACCTGACCTAATACCCATAAAGGTTACTTGTAGTTTGTCAGCGTAGACATTAGATGAGTTCTCTTAGGATCTTTCGCTGTGGAAGAAGGCCTTCAGATTGAAACTGGCCATCTCTGATAAACTGCTAAGCAAATACTGGTTACATTATATAGTAGGTGAAAAGAGAAAGATATGATCAAAGACAGACATAAAGAAAGGCTGGGTAGAAAGATAAGTATAGAAAATCATGAAGGTATGCTGTAGGGCATAGGTGAATTGAGTCTATTGATTTTTATATTTTGCACTGTAACTTCTGTTCACAGCTAGATGGTGTTTCCCAGTACAAAGTGAACTATTTGCTGTCACACAGTAGAGTATAATTTCTTAGTCATTAATGTCTGTCATGTTTTGTTGAGTATATTGGACACTAAAACCAAGATCATAATTGTTTAAGCTGCACCAAAATGCTCTGTGAACTTTCTTAATTAAATGGCATTCTACCATCGTCAGTAAACTGTATTGACTGAGGCTCAGAACACAAACAGGTTTTAGAACACCCTCTGAATTCATACGTTAGCAATTTAACACAGCTTTGCTGAGGCCACTATCATTTTAATGTAAGCTACAGGATCAAAGTATGAAAAGAGTATAGTAAAAATTAATGATTTCCTCTTATTTAGTTGAACATTTTGATTTTGCCCACTTTTTTAACATAATTAAGATTATATAATAAACCTTACTAGACAGTTTCTGCTTAGGATTAGTCTCCAGGTATTTTATTCCTGCCTCAGGTAAAATTTTTTACATCCTTAGGTAACCCATTTATATATAATTTAAAAACTGTGTTGCTTTTTTGTTTCGTTTTATTGGTTTTGGTTTGGTTTTGTTTTTATCCATCACACATCACATTATCTTTGTTGCAGCATTTGCCATGGTTACATAGTTTAAATGGTGCAATAGGAAAACATTACTGTCTTACTTTGTATTTCCAGAGGTTTGAGTAACTAAAACAATAGGTACCTTGCAAAGGTTTTCAAATGGTGTCTTTTCAAAAAAGGTTCATTAGTTAATAATTTAATATACTATTGCTATTTTTATGGTATTATATATCATTCACAACTGAAGAAAATTTTGACATGCTAGTAAGAAAGAATAAACTTCAGCAATTAAAGGTGAATCATCAGGAGATGTTGATTCTCTAGAGCATCACAATCTATAACAGTGTGTCACCACGAAATGAGAGTAAGTGATGTCTAATGCCATACAAAGAAGTCATTATTGTCACCCACTCTTGCCTCTAATGTACCACAGAGGTATTAATAAAATTGTTCTCTTAACCTTATGTCATTTATATTGAAATATACAATGACGACCACATTCAAATACATGCTGATGGTAATCAAGAAAAGACAAGAGAATAGGATCCATGGGGGATTTACTGAAATACAAAAAAAGGACTTACTTTTGTTAAAACAGGAAAAGACTAATTCAAGTGTGAGATTGTTATTTTCCAAGGAACCAGATAGAAAAATATATTGTGGAATAGATGGAATTTCTGCTATTAATATTTGTAGGTTTTTAATACGTAAAATTACATAGACACAAAATAAATCTTCAATATCATTTATTTATATAAATATTAGAAGTAAATGCATAGAGAAAATTTTTAATATGTATAAATAAATTCAGAAAACATGGCTGCTAGTGACATGGTCTGTGTCAAAAGGAATTGTTGAGAGGCTTATGGACTGTCTATTTGCACTGTACACTTAAACATGTTGATATACTATGAAGGCTCCTCAGGATTGTAACACACTGAAATGATAAGTTTCTGGGTAAAAAAATATGCATCTCTTTAGAAGCTTTCCAACATGTTTTTTTTTTAAAATAACAACATTTGCCCTTTTCAGTTATATTGAAAGAAAAAGTCTGTAATGAGTACAAAGAAAGATGTCTGGACACAGAAGAGTTTTAAAAAAATAACAATGTTTAAACATCTCTCTTCATTAATATTTCTACTGTGATCCCGCTGCTCTTCATTTAGGTTTTTTAAAGACCTCTTTCTCTGCTAAAACCTTAGGCAGGGTTATATTATTTATTTTTAAATCAGGTACCAAATAGTTATTGTAGTGCCTAAGCTTAGTATCTAAGCTCTTTGTCACATGTACCAACCATAATTCTGTATATTAATTTCACTTTATGCTTTAGCCCAATATCTACAGGCATGAGAACTTCCTTCTTAGTCTAGTCCTAACTGAATATTCATATTTATTTGGAACTAAGAATACTTCAAAATACCATGACACTGATTTTAAATTGTGAAAACTTGAAATATTTAGATCCTTTGATGTGGCAGTGGGCTAGGTGAAAATCCCCTAGCTGCCACGTTCTAACCCTGTCAATCATAGATTCAGTTCCACCGCTGTTATTTTAATATTCATTGTATTGTTTTACTATTCAACAGTTGCCAGAAAGTTCTACTGTTCTGTAAAGTTCATAGGCTAATGCAAAGATGTTCCGCCCTTCCTCAAGACTCATTGGAAAGCTGTCACCCCATGTCAATTTGTGATTTGTTAAGGACCCTGGACCCACCTTATCACCACCCCCTTCCCCTTCTCTATAAATCTCTGTGTAAAGACCCCATTGGGGTCTCTCTGGTAGTACACATCTTGAAGAAAAAGAACATCATTAAAAGTCTGGGTAAGCTACCAAGAGTCCGTTCTCTCTTCTTTATTTCTACCTGCTTCAATTACCATCGGGTTTTCTGCTCTCACTGCAAGGCACAAGCTAGGTACAGAGATAAGTGAGATAAGATAAGGCTGCTGATAGCAGCAGCCAAAAGGCTTATCTGACCAAAGCGCTGGATAACGGCAGACTTTGCAGCACCCAGGCAGCCCTGCCGAACCCCCAGAAGCGTTACTTTTACCTGAGATGTTCTAACTTGCATTTCTTCCTTGCAGGGATGATGTTTATCCCATATATAAGTCCCTTGCGTTGTGTTGCCTTCCTTGCCTTCCTTTACCTTCCCTGTCCCCCAAAAGATCATTTTGTAATTAAATAAAATATCATGAGTCTTCATATGTGAGAAATTTCTCACCTTAATTTTGGTATTTTCTAAGTTTAATTGTTAATTTCTTGACATTAATGTTGTTTTTCTGTATTCATGCATATGTTGGTTATATGGGTTTATGGCTAACACAGCTTTAATTGTTATGAACGAAACGTTTCCAGAGAATTAAACCAAACAGAAGAGTAGAATAATCAATTTCATATATTAGAAATAAATAAATATAAATTTTAAACCAATTCTTCAATTTCATCAAGAAAATTTCCTTGAAATGTCTATACACAAGTATTTACTGCATGACATTTTAAATTTGCAACTTTTAAATGGAAAATAAATACTATTCAAATAATTTTGTTCATGTTCACTCCTATTTCCATTTCTTTCTTTTTATCAACACTACAAGCTTCCTTGTTTTTCATGGCTTCAGTTTCTTCACGGTGCAATGAATAGATGTTCCATGAAAATTATGTCAAAATAACAGAGCAATTCCCATGAATATTCATAGGATTAATTATTATTCTTGCTTCTTGGTTGTGAGAAAATATGGGAAAGTTTGTACATGCAGAAAATAATGTAAAAAGGGGTCTGAAGTAGGAGTTTGTGTATTTTCTGTAGTTCTCAACGTATAAATTTCTATTCAGGATGAGCTATTCACAAAAATAGTGCCAGTTACTTTGAAGAGGGGCAGGGTGGGGGAAGAAAAAAAAGCCCATCAACCAAAAAAACCTCCCCATCCGTGATTCAAATAAGATGAAAGAATCACAGGAATATTATAAATCTTTATGAATTATAAACCAGTATAGTAATAACATTCTTGAAAGGCTTAGGCCTTTTTTCCATGTTACATGTGCTACAGTGGCCTTCAGAAATTGCTGAGATCAGCTATGAGGCTAAAGAAAAAACACAGAAACATAAAAAAAGAGTCAGTCAAATCCTAAAATAACATCTGAAGTGAGCTCTGATCTGCATGAGGAAAAGGGATCTGCTCAGCCTTACAAGCAATCTTTCAATACCTTTCCCATTAAGAAAATTTCTATGTTCAGGACAGGTCCAACTTTTCCCATCTGCTGGATCACCCAGGCTGTGTCCTAGCTGCCATTCAGGATGTGACCTGGCTGCATGATAAAACCTCACATGTATTAACTTCTTTTGGAAGGCAAACCTCATATTCTGGCAGGGTGAGTGCTTGCATACAGTCCCTTTAGTAAATGATGAGAGGAAAAAGGCATTGTATAGTATACTTGCCCTGCCCCTGCAGACTGTCGTTCTGTGCAGGACAGAGGTAATGAAGATGTTAAAGCTCCTTTGTTCCTCTGTGGAACAAAACACCAGACACTTGTACCTGCCACTGCAAAGAAAGAATTAATAGCATTACCTACATTACCCGTTTGAATTGTGGGCATGCAAAAATGTTGGTGTGTTTAAGTACATACAGCTTAATCTTCTTCCTGTATGGATTTTTACTGGCCATGGGTTAAAATATTTTCAAAAAACCATTTGGGGAAAAAAAAAAAAGTGTTCATAAGGACTTGATGAAGAAATCAAATGAAGAGAATCCACTGCCTATGAAAGATCTGTGTAGATTTTAATTTCAGTGTGAAAAAACCCCTTTGCCTCAAGATACATCAGTGCTCAGTAGGCTTTGATACATACATTTCCTAAGTGCTTCTGTATAATTTTGGCTGTTGCCAGACTAGTTGTTCCTAGTCATTTTTTCTCTGTAGTAATAAGAGCTTTTCTTAACTAGGTCATCTAACAGAAAGTAGAATGATCTTTTAAGACAGCTTTTTTGTTATTGTGCTGGGACAGGTATTTGCTTATGATCCTGCAGAATATGATCACACTGTCAGCATCATCCACTACCCAATTCCTTAGCTCTATCATAGTGTAATACTAGCATAATTTTCTGGCTTCTTGCACCTTTTGTATCACTGACATCATACAAAGGGACTGCAAAATGCTAATGGTCAGAATTCTTGTGCAGTTGTCTGATGTATTGAATAATGGTGTGTTTGCATCTGAGTTCGTCACTGTAGGCTCCCTTTAGACCCAGTGAAAGAAACCAGTTTTTTGAAAAAGAAATTATTTTAGTTTAGAATTAGGCTTCTGTAATTTTTCAGATTATTTTATCATAAAACTGCACTTCCACTGACTGTGCAGAGATGTACGGATTGTGTTAAGATGACTAGACAATATATGGACACCAATACTGGAAATTACTACAGTTAGGTGAGGTGCATCCTATCTAGATTCTCTATATAGTCAATGAAAAGGCACGACACTTCAGGGGAATCATTCATCTTTTCTCAAAGTAGGCATCCACAATGTGTGAATAGATGAACCACTGAATCACATTTCTGCTTTTCTACATGGTTTTATTTCACTGATTTCTAAAAATATCCCCTAGGTGGGAATTATTAAATTAATTTCCCATGTGGCTAAGCATAATTAGAGTTTATTTGAGAAGAGTATACAGAAAGCAGTTCTTTCTCAACTTCTCTGCTTCAATTACATTTAATTATTTATAATACATTTTCATTTATATATAAAAAATATTTACTTATATATTTGTGGCTTCTTCATGCATGCAGTCATAACTCTTTCAAGAAGATATTAGTAAATCTTTCTTAATTATGTATTAACCAATTATCTGTTACTCAATACTACACTTAAGTTAAAAAAATAACAGTGACTTTGATCAGAATTTGCATAAATGAAGCACAAATACGTTTTTATTACTAACAAAATTGTGTGGATTTTAACTTCAAGGGTCAGAGAGGACCTTGACCTGCATTCTACTATGGTTCATAAAAATAATTTTTGTTATTTATTTGTAATGTTAAATATAATCTTTGTTAAAAATAGTCAATATCAGACTTGTTTATCTCTAGCCTATAATTGCTGGATTCAAACTACTTTGTAGTCCTTTAGTCTACCTAGCCACCAGCTGAAGTGGGAGAACATGTGAATAATATCTCAATCTCTGCAGTTACAATCTTTGTTCCTTCCTCCAGATGAGTACAGTTAATCAGATGTTTCCTAGGAACCACGTTTGCTGTGACAGCTTGTTGTTTCTACTCAGGACTAGCTATGAAAAGCGACAAATTAGTCATAAAAATATACAAGTATTTAAAAAGTTCTCACTCCTCTTTCACCTGAAGATGAATCTCCATACTGATACGGAAATTCAAAAAAAGTCAGAAAAAACCATCTTACCTGTAAAAAAAATCCAGCCTCACATTGCAGACTGGAACATAGACTCAAAATATTAAGAAAGATAATTTCAACAAAATCACACTACAAAGCATGGTTGGGTACAGAAGATATAACATAGGGGCAGACAAGCTAAGACTACCGGTAAATTAAGTCTCTTTTTTCTTCCTCATTGCCAACCAGGGACATGCAAGGAATGCCAAGAAATTCACTCCTTTTTCATTCCTACTAAAACAAAAGAATAGTACTGGACACTTGCAGGAATAAGACTGGAATAACCAGACCTATTTCACCCTGCTTCTTCAAACTTGGGACCTGATTCCCTGGAAGTATAATCAAAGGATGGTAAAGGAAAGAATTTAATCTCTTTCAAATAAAATTATCAGTGTTGCTGGCAGCAAAGTTCAATTGCAACGATATTTATAAATAATGTTTAATGGAGGTTTAATTGTTTTATTGGGGTTTATTTTGCTTTTGTTGTTTTGTTTGTTTTTTCTGGAAAACTACAGGGTAAAAACCTCCAAATACGTCATTGCAAAAATGCATTTATCTATCCTACATAATTTACAGTGGGTAAAAAAAGTGTGTTTTATTTACATGGTAGTTTTTCTCTTGCTTTTAATGGATTCCAGATTAACAAATGAAAAATGATAAGAAGCTCTTATCTTTATAGAGTCAGAATTTTGTGACTTTGTAGGAAGCAAAGCCACAGCTTTTCAGGAAGGTCACAAATGAAAGTATTGATCCCAAGGATATTTAGAACAATCCATGTGGTGAAATTTATGCCTTGTTTTAAATCTTATATGTGTTTCTACAGTAGTGTTTATCATCTGCATGGCAATATAGTTTGGTTCCAAATTTTTAAATATACTTTACAGAGAGGAATGGAAACAAAGCTATTCCTTAAACATCTGCTTGTACTGATTAAAAAAAGAAACCCACCATATTCTTCTAAAGAAATTCCCAAAAAGTGCACTAAATTCATTTCCATAACATCTAAAATTGTATGTAGTAGTTTTAGCATCAAAGGTATCCCAATGCAATGGACAGTCTCTTTGTCTTTATAGCCATAGAAATTTACATGTGCCAGCCTCTATAAACAAATACATAGAGCAATACACTTCACATAGTAAGTATTTCTATCCTGGTACCACAGATCGCAGAAGCTCCTGTTAGTCTGATAAGCGGGATGAACATGGAAAAAAATAGAAATATTTTCCTTATTTTATGAACATTGCAATAGAAGTCTATTCAAGATGAAGTTATGTGAAATGTTGAAACTCTACTAAAACACCCATATGTTTTTCACATTAGTTATTTTTAAGAATTCATTCAAATATTTCTGTCTTTTCCCCGAACAGCCGCTCCTCCCCAGACAGAAGAAAGTATAAGACTTGTTTCATTTGAGATAGATAACTTGTTTAGACATGCTTTTCTTGTTCATAATTGCAGAGAGGGGAATCCTTAAAACATATTCCAAAGAATGTCAACTTACTTTTGTCAAAGTTGTAACAATTTTGTAGAGTAAAAGACAATTTTTATTGAGAGTACGACAGCCAGAATTTCACCTAGAAATATAACCCTTAATTGTGGGGTGAAGCATTGACAAAATCCCATGTTTTGTGTTGAAATTCTTCCTTCTAGATTCCTAATGTCAGTTGATAATTGCCATTGAGTTTTCCCTTTAAAGAATGCTGTGAGCAATAACTTGCTAAACATCTATTTGCTCATGATGAGTACAACAGAAGTGACACAGCTACTACCTCTCAATTCAGTGCTTAATGAAAAGTTAAGTAGGAAAAAATTACAAAGGAAAAGATGCAGTCCTTAATTTTCTGCAGCAGAAAGCAATGTGAATGAGTGATAATAAATGACATAAATAAACTAAACGTACTTGAAAACTCTGAAGGAGATCACAACCTACTGATCAACATAATTTAATGAAAAAGTTAGAAACAAAAGCTAGTTATGTGTTTTATACAAAAAATACTGTAGAACAGCTTTCTAGTCAAGACAATATTATGCAATGATCTCTTTTTTGTTCATATTATGGAGAGACATAGAGCAATATT
>VYZT01024981.1:0-55093 GCA_013400735.1 Pomatostomus ruficeps
AATCAATATCTTCACCCCACTCCTAGGAAAAAAGGACAAAGCAGAGAAAAACGGCCCCGGCGACCAGCGTGTTCTCTATTGCAAGCACACAATCCCCTCACACATGGGGAATCACAACGGGAACTTATACATACCCTTCTCCTTGGGCATTCAAAATTCCGATGCTGCCACCAGGAAAGTAAAGTCCTGGAAGAGGTCTTGTACCTCAGAGCCAGTCCTTCTGGGTTCAAAAGGATTATCGGCCCTTCCCACAGGAGTTTTTTACACGGTAGAAAGCCCTCACGTAGCTGTTGCGATCCGAACGAGCGCTGGGTAAGTTTCAAAGCGCTATAAAACACAGTTCCCTCCGTGCAATTTTTCACGACACTGCGCAGGCATGGTTTCTGGCGAAGTTGTGATTTTTCGGCAGCGACGGCTGTTTCCCGCTGTGGATTGGCGTGAACCGGCTCTGTGTGGTGTCTCGTCGCTGACACGCATGGTCGGGTAGGTGCACAGGGCCAGCAGACATGGCCAGACCGTGTGGCACCTTCTCCGGCAGCGCAGGCGCGGGAAGCGGCAAGCGGCGGGTGCTCAGGGCGCGGCACTTGGAGCTCGGCGTGCGAGCATGGGGTGGCTCAGATGCCTGGCAATGGCAGGCAGCGGCTGGTGCGCGCTGTGGCGTGGAGTGAGCTGTTGCTGCAGCTAGGAGAGACCAGGAGCCAGCCGCACGCCAGGGCCCAGCGCCGAGGTGGTACAGCGTGCGCGGGTGCCGGGCGACCAGTGAGCGGCGGCACAGTGTGTGTGGGCACCGGGTGACGGGTGAGCAGCGGCGGTGTGGAAGTGCCGGGTGAGTGCAGAGCAGCAGGTGCTGGGCGGGAGGCAAGCGGCAGCGGGCAGCATGGACTCTGGGCGTGGGCTCTGCCGTCGGTGGCGAGCAGTTGCGATAGCAGGCGGTGCCACACACGGTGGCTGTGGCAGCTGCAAGGCAGGGCGGGGAGTGCTGGTGCTTGCAGGCACCAGGTAGTGGCTGCAGGCGTGCACTCTGCTGGCAGCAGCGGGTCCGGCGTGGCTCTGGCGTGGTCCCGAGCCTCAGGAGGGCAATGCGTTTCTCTTCTCCAGTCACCAGTGACGCTGGGCTGCCTTGTTCTCGCTGGGTTCCCGCGCCGTGGTGGCGGCGCTGGTGGTTTCTTTGTTTGCTGCGGTTCCGGTGGTGGGGGGGCAAGCACATGGTCTTCTGTCCCGCAGCTTTTCTCTGCTGCTTTGCTCTTCAGTGTCGGTTCGGATCTGCGCGTGGTTTTTCAGGGGGTTCCTGTTTGGGCGCCACTTAACGCTTCTTGGGGGTTTGGCAGGGCTGCTTGGGTGCTGCAAAGCCTGCCCTTATCCAGCGCTTTGGTCAGATAAGCTTCCTTGGCTGCCGCTATCAGCAGCCCTATCTTATCTCGCTTATCTCTCTACCTAGCTTGTGCTTTGCAGTGAGAGCAGAAATCCCCGATAGTAGTTTGAAGCAGGTAGAAGTAAAGAAGAGAGAACGGACCCTCGGTAGCTTTACCCAGACTTTAATAGTTTTCCTTTCTTCAGGATATGTGCTACCAGAGAGACCCCAATGGGGTCTTTACACAGACTTTTATAGGAAAAGGGGAAGGGAGTGGTGATAAGGTGGGTCCAAGGTTCTTAACAAATCACAAACTGACATGGGGTGACAGCTTTCCAATGAGTCTTGGGCAAGGGTGGAACATATTTGCATTAGCCTATGAACTTTACAGAACAGTAGAACTTTCTGGCAACTGTTGAATAGTAAAACAATACAATGAATATTGAAATAACAGAGGTGGAACTGAATCTATGATTGACAGGGTTAGAACGTGGCAGCTAGGGGATTTCCCCTAGCCCACCGCCACAATATATCATGACATAAATTATTGAAAAAAGCAATCAAGAGCCATTACATAATAGAGGGATTGATCTAATGGTAGACTCTTTGTCTAAAATTGTGGTTATTACTTCTTGTACTCCCACGATGTGTATCAGCTATGCAAGATATGTTCATTCAAAATCCCTGTCCTGTCCAACCAAAGATATGCTCATCTCCTGTGATTTCTTTTAACTTCTTTGTGTCAGTATTGAACAAGATCTTTGTTTAACACTGTTGGAGCAAGTGAAGATATGATAAAGAGAATGTCACTTTTTCCCTAATAAGCTGTCATTACCTAAAAAACTGTGAATGTTGGGCATTCATACAGTATGAGATACTGTAACATAGACATTATTTCATTAGGTGATATTTAAGTCTTCCTCTAGCTTCTATAAGTGTATTTGTCAGGTTACAATTTACAAATTCTATTTATTGTGAAGTCATGGAAATCTTTAATGGAGTTGCTTTTCTGAAACTTTACTACTTTATAAGTTATTTGTCTTTATTCATGAAGCCTGTGGATACCCAGGTAATTTTACTTTTAAACCTTCAAACTCTGAAAATGAGTCATTTCATACACCCTCTTCTGTCTCATGTAACACATAGTAGCTTCTTAAGAGAATAATCCTGAAATTAATATCTCCTTATATCCCCAGAATACATTTCCCACATTTGTTCATGCCAATGTTGGGGGAATTAAATTTTTAATGTGGGATATGTGTCTAGTCTAAACATGACTAAGAAATAGCACACATTTCCATAACCACAAATACATAAGGTATTTCCTCTTTGACATAAAAAACATGCCTGAGAAAAGAATGTCATGAAATACCAAATGCAAACTTTACAGACCCAAAAATTAGATGGCTGCATTATTTTTTTGAAAGAATAATTTACATTAGCTAGTAATGAGAAGTTACCTTTGAGCTGACAGCTGCTAGTCAGTGCAAAACTAATATTTCCCTTTTTTAATCTTTTTAAGAAAAGACACAAGGCTTTATATTCTGGACCTTTAAAAATAGCAGCTGTTATATGAGCTAGTTTCAGAATAATATTTCTGCTGTTAGAACTCCCAATAGGGACTTCTAGCACTGAAAGGGAAAGAAATGTATTTCCCATCTACCTTTCTGCATGGCATGGGAGTGTAATCAAGTACAGAATTTACAAAGTGGGTTGAGTTTTTTGTTGGTTTTGTTTGGGTTTTTTTTCCCCGTTTATGGGTTTTATTCTGTCCTTTGAGAACTGTATACCTTTTCAGGTGAAAATAAAACAAAATTCACTTTGCTGTGTTTGAGTGATGGTGAAGGATAAGAAATGTCCATTTATGTTGTGTAAGATTCAGAAGCTTGAATGGGAGCTGGGCAGACCCTATCAGTTTAAAACTCCAAGCATATACCAGGGGTGGAAGTTATGGTTAGGTTGCTACAGTATAGACTGTTGTTTGCTGTGCAGCCAGATGATGCTGGGTTATGACAGCTAAATTCACTTCCTCCCCAATAGCTCTTCCCATGGTAATGTAAACCCTACTGCCTGAAACCAGCATAGATCTTACTGGGAATTCTACTACGTTATAGGGTGGGAAAATATAAAGTAACAAGAGCTGTCAGACCTCTGTTGTCTATTCTAATTTCTTTTTGCAAATGAGTCTCATCTCTTGACAAAACGTCACATATCCTGTCCAATATGCATAAAAACCACACAATAGAGGAAGGATGGGGTGTGTCTGGAAAAGTTAATTCTGCCATTGAAAGAGTAGGATTTGGAGAGAGATGACTTATTCAGAAACTATTTATTTCCATCTTGTTTTATTTCCTGTCTCAGTCCACAATTCCTGTTGCTAGCAAAAGATGCATGAAGGATATTGCACCAAAAAAGAAGATTGACTTTCAATTTCAATTTCTTTTGTGGCCTACAAACAATGGTTTTCTTCTAAAAGAAGCTTATTTTTACTTGAGCTCCTCGAATTGCATAAAGTGCTTTCTTACAAAGGAAACTTTTGATCATGAAGGGTAGTTATTTGTGTGAAGATCAATATAAACTCATGGGTTACATTTTGAGATGTCCAGGTTATAACCACTGTTGGGCATCTGCTGTAAGCAATTTGGCTTAGTGCAGAAAATGTTTCTACAGCCTTACAGAAGCAGTGATGCTGTGTGGCACTGAGAGAGCACTGCTGGAAGAATAACAGATGTGAGAATTAGCTATTTTGAAAAGTGTTGCAGATTATGAACTCGCAAAATGCTCTGGGCAAACAATTTGCTTGGTACAATACAATCGACATCAAAATTTGAGTTCTCTTAATGCATATTAAAAAAATTAGAGTCAAAATCTTTTATTCAATATTTTTGATACTGTATTTTAAAAACATGTTTAATTAACTATAATTAGATACGACAATGAAAAATTCAAAAGATATCTTGATTAATCTACCATGGACAACTCATTTTCAAATGGTTCATTATTTTTCAAGGAGAAGGAAGAAAAGATAATTTATAAGCAAAAGAGAAGAAACTCCTTTATGTTAAAGGATTGTTCTTTCTTATGTTTTGTCATTGACTATAAAGAAAATAAAGTTTTACAATACTGGAACTGATAATGAGCCTGTCACCCATAGTCATGCTATTTCCCAGGATAATGAAGGAGAGCAACACCTGGTCCTTAATCAAGACCAACCTTCTTTTGTTCATGCAAATCTGCATTGAATTTTACTCAGATCTGTAGCAAAAATAATTAAAGATCACATCCTGAGATATATTCCGAGTATAACCTACTTTAAAGTAAGTGTAAAGAAACGTATAACTTTTATTTATGTATATTTTTAGTATATCCATGTACTTATTTAAATCATACAGTCTTAATTAGAATTCCCTAAAAATTAAAGAATTAGGATCTTTTGACCATGAATGCAAGTTGTAAAATAAAGCAAGAGGGTAAATAAATTAGTATCTAGATAAACTTCTTGATTAAATGAATCTTACTAAGAGAACCAGATGCAAAAAAGACAAAAGACTAATTATCAGCATCAGTGGTGCTAATTGAGTGATTGACTTGCTGATTACAATGAACAACTGCTGTTAGAGTTTTGTGAGAAATGTTTGCTCTTTAATTACTCTCACATGTTGAAAATACTGTTTGGTGGCATATTTTATATGTAATTATTTTGTCTATTGATATAGAACATATTTGCCTCACAAAAACATCTCATATTGTAACTTGGGATTTTTGTAGTATCCAAGTAATTTTTCTGTAAACAATATTGACTAGACTAGAAATGTTGAGCTTTATTTTTAAAGTTTTACACAATGTTTAATTTGTCTCCATTAGTCATCATATTTGATCCATGAACTTCTTCTAATTGCCGCTGAACGTCATTTGCACGCAGAGAAATTTATAAATAATAAGTGAAAAATCAGATACTCTTCAGCTGGTGGAAGTTGTGAAATATTCAAGACATAGCAGAGGTTCACCAAATGACATATGACTGAATACTCATAACAGACAAACCCTCTAATTAGACCTAGCTGAGCTCTGGGAATATAATCAACAACCTCCCACTGCTAACAATACTTACTTTGAAAGACCTTCCAAATGTATGACTTTTTCATGTCAAGCCTTTAATTTATCTAATTGGAATGGAAAAAAATATGAATAATTATCAAGAGATTTACTGGATGTGGCTGTCATGTTCTTAATGGTAAAAAAAAATTAAATAAAAAGCCATGAATATTTTCAATAATTGGAAAACAGCATGTCTTTGCTTGGAGATTTTGCCTTGTCTTCTGTGTTGGAGCTGTGCAAACACCTAGGTTTATTCCTGAAGAGAAAGAGAAGGGAAGATTGCTGTTTTACTGCCTCTGTGTTTCTGAAATCTATTTTGTCACATCTTAGTATGCAAGGATTTTCGTGCTCCATAAAGCTCATACTGGCAGGTGTCTTCTAGGTAAGAATGAGAAGGATGAGCAGGAGGAGACTGAAATCTCTGGGACCCAGTGAAAACAATAGCAAACTCTGACTTGACATTTTGTCCTGGAGCATTTTTACACCCAAACTCCATTCACAAGAGTTTATAGTTCTCCAATCTAATTCACCCAGCTCTCATAGCTTAACTCCTCCTTATATATATCTAGGGGGAGAAAAAGGTTTGAACAAAACATTTTTGAGGAGCAGTCAATCATAATAAAGAAGAGGAAAGGAGTAATGGCAGTAACCTGAAGCAACCTATTATCCCCAAAATGTTTGTCTCCTCTTTGTATACATCCTTTCTAGTGAAGAACTAGCTTTGATGGACTTAGCTCAATGTTTCACTTTGCACCTCTGCAGCCCTCTCTTGGGTCATTTGCTCAGGCTTAAAGGATCCTGAAGGGGCCAGCTAAAGAGCTGTGTGCAAAGAGACTCTGCAAGCCAGACATGCACAAATTCAGAATGCATTTTCTCACTGGAGAAAGCAGTGGCTACTTGTTTTATAAGGACAAAAGTGCTAGTGAATTTTCTCGTTCAGGCTAATCACAGCACTTTCTGTCAGTCATGGAGAACTGCTTGGGGTGGATCCAAAATAACACCTTCCCACCTACTCAGCATTTAAGTTTATTGTGTGCGGTGTTTAGGAGTACAAAATAAACAGGTATTAAATTAACATTTTAATTACTCTGGGATCTCAAATAGACACAGAAAGCAAAGGAATCCATCACTGTCTTTGCATGTGGTTTCTGTACGTGCCAAGCAGAAACACTCTGGAGTCATCAAAATGTTCTTTCCTTTTTGTGTAACTGAATGTGCTGAGGTAATTTCCTCAAAAGTAATTTTTAGGAGGAGGTGTTAATTGTTATGTCGACATGTGAAAGCTGCAGTATTATGCAAAAATCTTGATTTACTAGCCACACTCACACTCACAAAGTGGTCTGATGAGTTTACTGAGGTGAGTTACTGACATAGAAAGATTTCCATTTTCTTTTAAGAGCTAAGCATCATTATTGCAAAGCTAATGACTGCTTTGAGGAAATGGCTACCAATGACAACTGGAGGATTTCTGAAACTGACATCTGTTCTTGGCAGAAATCAGTTACTTGTAAGGCAACTATAGTAAATAAAAAATACTGAATTCAGAAAATGGAGGTATTATTACCCTGATGCAGCCCGCACAACTGGAACATTTGATTCAAGGAAGTCATACACTATAAAAGAAATTACCCTTTTGTGAAGCCATTGTTACTATGTGTACAGTTTCTACAATGCTAATCAATTGCTAAGGAATAAAATGAAAAATATTGTGCTTTTTACAAATGGATACCTTCATTAGTATTCCAGCAGAGACTTTCTGGAAATAACTAGTTATTTCTAGGTGGGTCTGAATCAAAGCCTAACTGAATAGCACCAAATTTTGGCTGAAGATATTGTGAATTTTCTCTCTTCTCCTCTGGGAACAATCATGTCTGTCTTTGCATTTTGAAGCTGTCTTCTCTGTCTTCAGGTTAGTTTAATAAGCTTCTGCAAACTGAAGATAAAATGGATTGCAGAGCTGTCTCATCAAGAAGCAACCTTGGTCAATTTCATTCATTAAGACCCCATCAAACTTCCATTATTGCTCTTCTCAGACTGTAGATATTAAGGGAGCAGGAGGAATTGTTTCAGCTTGAACTTTGAGATAAAAAGATGCTGTAAATCAAGGAAATGAATCCACATGAACTGAAATATAACATCTTTCATCGTCTGGAGCCTGAAGTGAGGTTTCTAGATTCCTTGAGCTATCATACAGATAAAATCAGGGGCCTAGAATGGTTGTCAATATGTTCTTTACAAAGCATTGGAAGAGTCCTATCTAGTTTGTATGTGAGACTTCTCAGGATATTTTTTGATGTTAGCTTGATCCTTCTCTGCAGGGCATTTTTATTCCAGATTGTGCAGGATCTGGGCACAGAGAAATAATAGCCAGAGAAATACAGAGTAATTTAGATCAAGAAGTAGCAGAGCTGTAGCCAAGCAGTTAAACTGCATTACACAGTGTGTGCCATGCATGAAGAACTGGGCCTAATAAATGTGAGTCTTAAGAAACATTAGACTAGACAGTTAACTTTTAGAAGGCTAAAGTTAAGGTAGAATTTATCACAATTTGAATATCAACTCCAAAGTTACAATCCTAACTCAAATACTAGATTGAAAATAACAGTCTTCAGTGTCCTACCTAAAGGCACTGGGAACCTCTCCTTGCACCTGGAATCTCACTCAGCATTTGGAGGGTACAATAGCTCCCACTGAGAAAATGAGGCACCCAGTTTCCATCCAGTTTTACGTGTCACCTAAAACTGAGTCCCATGAAAGGTCCTGTACAGTCCACAAGAGTAAGTGCCAGGCACATCATGTTACAGGGTCTCTCTTTACAAAATACTGCAGTTTCACCAATAATCACAACAAAATTTTCACACTTTGACAGAAAAATAGCTAACAATGGAAAGCATGTCACAGTTTCCAACTCCGCTTGCTATTATGCAAGAGTGTTTTTAATGGTAAATAAATGTCAGATTTTATCAATTGAAGGCTGAAAAGCACTTGTCAGTCAGTGACAGAGTATGCTCTGTACTATTTTATATTCTCAGTATAATAAAGAAATAGGGAAAGTTAATGCAGGAAGCATGTGGTGGCAGCTAGATGTATCCATGGGAGACAGAAAAGATGCAGATGCTGCCTCTTCCTAGAAGTCACCTATCTGGCAGTGCTACAACAGGGAATCATGAGGAGGTCTGAAAACTTGAAACCCTGATATGGAGAATGCTTGGGCTTTACCACAGTGTTTCAGAACATGGCCTACATTTTCTTTCACAAACTAATGAAGCTGCTGTATCTCTACCATTTCCCTTCCTATATCCACAGCATAGCTGCATCCAACTCCTCCTTCAAAGGGATTTTGCCATCAGCCAATTCTCTCATCCTTGCAGGGGGTGGAAAAATGATCTTTGCACTGTTTGGGTTTAATTTGGGAGCAGAGGGATCCTGCTGAACATGTCTTGTCACTAAATCAGAGAGGTAACGTGAATTGTCTGGGGAGAATTTGCTCTGGACATTTTGTTCTGGAATTTGCTCTCAAAGCATGGGATTAGCCTTGCAGGCTTGTGGGACTCTGCTTAATTTGAATTTTGATTGTGTTTCATGTTCAGACAAAACATTGGAACAATGGCAATCCATCTGTAAGACCTGAAGGCTTATCTGACTGTTTTGATCTCAGGTTACACCACTGGGCTCACTTGGTCTTCCCTCACAACAAAATCCAGCCAGGTCCTGCTCAGTCACAACCCTTGGTCAGGATGAAAGTTGTGAATCTTAAAAGATACCCACAAGACCTGTTCTGAATTTTAGTTTCTCTCTATCCTGCATTTTTTGATAGCGTGGGCAGCCTTGTCTTCCTAATGACCTCATCTCTTTCATCTTGGTAAAGAGTGCATTTGCTTTCTCCCACTGGTGCACAGGGTAGCCCACCTACCTTGTTTGCTGCTCTAGGGGCCTCCTGTGCTTCCCCTATCCTGGGTACACAATGGGGAAGGGGTTTTCTAAAAAAATCTTTATCTTTCCCAGTCGTGCCTCCAAACAGTGCTATGTCCCCAGCTCCATGGATGTCTCCTAGGACAAGTGGGTACTTTCAGATGTGTTTTGCTGAGTGTAACTCACCAGCTCCCCTGACACCCATGTCTGAGACCCCAACCCTCACACTCCTTTTTCTTTCATTCATTGTCCCTACTACCAGCTATCTGCCCTTGTGTTTCATTTGCATTGTTCTCTCCCTCACAGCATCACCTACAGGAGTTACACAGCTCTTTGTCCACTACTGTGAGCCCTGGTCCAAACTCCCATTTACTTCTACTACTGCAAACATGCCTTTGTTGGCATTTCTACTTGTCTTCAACAGAAAAGGCTATCACCGGGAATTCAGAAAAAAACCATGATAAATGATTTAATCCCATAGTTAAATTATGTAACTGCAATAACAGACACTTGCTCCTAAAATAAGGTAAAAACCCTCCACAAACAAATTTGTAGAAAAATCCTTTGTCTGTGCATGACTTTGGTTTGAACAACAACATGCACCTTTGTAGTTTTGATGAATGTTTCTTCTACTTTAATTTCATAAAGAAACATAACTGGTTTTAATATAACACAGTGTTGCATGAATAATGTTAAATATAGTGAGTTTACTAAAGTTGTTTTAATCTGTATTTTTTAATAAGTCAAAAAAATCTCTAGTCACATTTTTATTATAATTGTTATTTTAAAATGGAAGTTTCACACAGTTCAGATAAAATAAATCATTCCCATTTCCCCTATTCTTTTTTCTTCCTTTTTACTTTGATATTCAAATATTTGAATTACTAAGTAGAATATAAAATTTATAATATAATTTAGGAATCTATTATGAAAGAAAAGAAAATAATGACACCTACTATTACATTGTCTTTTAAAAATACTGTCCTGTATTTCATATTCAGTATGTTCTTGAGTGTACAGTACCTTATCAACATTTCAAAATTAAGATTAAATTCTTGATTTGTACTTTAATAATACTTCATATCTGAAAGCTCTAGAACTTTCTCAATTGCTACACCTCAACAGTTAGGAAGATAAGAAAGCAAACTCCATGAATTTCTGATCTTTTGGCCTATTCTTTTTGTGTTGCAATTTCCATTTTGATGAATTAGAATCACATTTGAATTGCATTTTTTTCTTCATTAAAATCTCATCTGTTCTGAGTTCCTGCATCCAGGAACTTCTACCATCTCTGATTTTTGAACTTCTCTTCATGATATTTTACTGTTAAGGAATTCTACAAATAAAGATGTAAAAATGTGAGCATGGCTTGAATACCAACACTGACTTGATTTTCACTTTTTAATTACATTTTGCATTAATTTAAGCATAGATAAGAATTTGACACATACTATATAGAGCAGCTTATCATTAGTATGGAAAACTAGAGGTTTACAAATGGTCCGGTCCTACATGTAGGCTCTTCTGTGTTCCTGAAAGGTACTTCATCAAAAATAGCAGTTCAGCCAGATGGAAGGCAGATGCCAAAAGCAGACAGCAGATTGCTGCAATAAAAGAACAGGAACCAAAACATAAAAACATAAAATAATTGTCTGTGTGAGAGAGCATGTGGATTAGTGAATCTGAGGAGAGGAAAGGCATGTATCTTAATGAGGAAAGGCTGACCAGGCAGAGCTCTGGTAATGAGGACCCCAGGTGGAGATAAGGGCATTTCCCAGGACAAGGTGGAAGACGATCACACAGCAGCAATAACAAACATAGAAGCACCAGGTAGCTTTTCACAAAGCCAGACACGAAGGGCCCCAATCCCTAAGATGATGAGCCAGATGCTCCGAAGGGAGAGGAAGGCAGACCTCAGGCAGGACAATTGTTAATGTTTTAACACAAAAGGCAGTTCCTGTGACGAAATGATATTGACAAGAACAGTTTAACCACAGTTAAATTACATTCCTAGTCTTACCTTTCTTCCCTTTTTCCAACAACCTTTTATTAAAATCAAACACTGAGAAGCTAATTTGTATGATTAGTGCAAATCTTTTCTTTTTTACCTCTCATTTTTATTCCCACACAGACAGGCGCAATACTGCTCACAGTGACGTAATTGAAAACACTGCCAATGAATTTGGTAGGAGCAGCATCCAGCATAACACAGGTGGGTTACTCAGTTTCCATGGGATATCCATTGTCTCTATTCACTTCCAGTACCATGCAGGCCTGCTACAGGAGCACAAAGTACCGCATGACAATTATAGCATTAGAGACCAGTACACTGCAATCACATCCAAATTGTCAGCCCTAGAGTATAGCAGTGCTTAAAGCAAAAACTGCTCTGCTGCAGATTAATTCTTGAAGAATAGAAGTAACTAGGTTGTTTTGTTGCACAAGAATGTATGCAATGTCTAATTTTCTATAGGAGAGCATCATCAGGAAGTATCTGAATCATCATGTTCATGCAGTTCAAATTCATATAATTCTTCTTTGAAGCTACCATGTGAATTCCATAAACTCACAAGGCAACAATGCTTGGCTTTCAAAGCATTTTCATAAAAAGCTGTATAGAGTCCATTTCAAGCCACAGAAATGAATGGTTATTTCAACAGCCAAGGCAGTGATGCTGAGATACTAAGAACTACTTTCCACATCATTAAACACAGCCTTTGCCCCTTGCTGGAGTAGCTGGTAAAAAAAGGGCAGGCTGCTTTTTGTCATGACAGCTTTTCAACAGTCCTTTTTATAGGGTATTAATCATGAATATTTTTTCACCTTTCAAAAAAATTGGTTTTGTTTACATAATGGACCAGGCATAATTTTTGCCAAATTGGCATACTATGATAGACACCTGAATTACTGAAGTTTATTGAATTTGAGGCTGGGTATTTTAACCTTCCAAAAACTTCAGCCAGTCCAAAATGTAGCCACTTTCTCAGATAGAATCTCACTATAACACTACTCAGCAAACAATGGGGACTCCCGAGCATGCCATTTCTTAATAAGAAAGGTCAGTTTAACAGTCCTCATGAACTATTTACCTTCAGTAGAATCACTAAAATTAACATGAGAACTCATGAGAGCTTTCCAAGCAGGTGATTCAAACCTGGAGCTCTTTATGAAGAGTGAGACTAATTCCCTGAATCTAAGGACTTGATGTACAAAATTCCCTGGTCGGCCTTGTCACAATAGAGGGAGGAGTGCTGAATATCAAGACCTTTACATTCAAACGCGTTTTGAAGCACTGACTGCACTCAAAAGTTGGCCTTGTCTGCACAAAATTAAAAACAGTCATGAGAGTGTATCACTATCTCTCAGTCATTTTCCATCTCTATTACTACCTGTTTCCTGGAATTGATTTTCAGCTCAAAAGGTGTGTATTAGGTTTAGGAATAACCCCGGGACAGGATAGGTGTTCCAGGATAAATCTGTGCATGTTTTGCTGCACTTGTAAGCAATCTGACCTGAGTGATGTGCTCCCTGAACAGACACTGAGACCTACGCTAGGACTCCAGGGGCAATCAGAGTTGAGACTGGATCTTCACCATGTACAGCTATAATAATTTGACAGCAGACTTTGAGTTACCATTAAAGTCCCTAGAGCTCTTTTTCTTTGGAGGAAAGGGTGTTTTTGTCTACAGAGCTCAGCACTGGATAACTATAAAGACAGACAAGGAATGTAATAGGAACCTAAGGCCCAGTCAGTGTGCAAGCTGCACTGCACTATGTGCTCAGAAAAACAATTGTATTATGGAAGCACTGGCATGACACAAATGAACTTTGCTGTATTTATTAATATAGGAACTTCATTGCTAAAAAGAAATCTCAGAGGATGATAAATAGGTTGTCTTTTTTGTATTATTATTGAGTATGGTACAGTTAGTATTGTAGGCTTAGAAGATGAACATAGGAGATAGAATTCCATTAATTTCCTGGATATTGTAATGGTACAAATAAACAGAATTTTCTGCAACAAGGAATACACTTGACAGAAGGGTCAAATCCACCAGGATATATAGGTACTGATTAAGAAGATATTGTAAAAGCTGTTTATCTATACCCAGGCTGAAAAAAACATCTAAAGAAAAGAACTTTAGTATAATTTTAAACATTAACTTCAAAAGGTGCCAGAAAGAGCTGATGCTCTTCAGGAATATAAAATAAAGGCTTACTATTATAAAGAGTTTAGGATTAATTTCATGTCTGCAGAAATTCACAATTTTCTCATGGAGAAGATTTTTTTTTTAAATGAATTAAATTTAAACTGACAATATTGCAGTTCAGAATTTTCCTCAATTTTTTATGGAGAATTGCGTGATATAAGATTGTAGGAATGTAACCATAATTATCAAAAATATACAGGCTAGAACTGTGTTTTTCATTCAGCTACACTCCTAGCAGAGCTCCTTAATGCCTCAACTCCAACATTCATTTATATTTAAAGGCAAACCACTTATTTGCAGTATTTTTGATGATGCTAAGTATGCACTAAGTGGAAACAAAACAAAAATACTGAAATTCTTACTTACAAAATAGGTATTTGGACATCCAGGTCAGAAACATCATCCAACGATGTGCTGATCCTCTGAATTCTGAAGTGCACACTGCTATTGTCTTGTGGTACAACTACTCTGCCATCGTCTGACTAAGTAACACTTTCTGACAGATTTGTCATCAGAGTCAGTGTCTCAATGGTGTGCTGTGTCCATGTGCATCCTTGGCCTCCTGGTAGGAACCTGTAGCTGGTGATCTTTGCAAGGATGCTTGGCTGCAGGGGTGCAGGGGCTGGGGACTTCACCTTGGAGTGACAGCACAGAATTCAGGCTGAAAGAGTGCAATGGGATATATTTGATAACAAATAATTTAGATTGTTCTTCAGAATTTTTACACAAATGAAATCCCATCAAGATTTATAGAATCATCTAGATGTAAAAAAAACCCCTAATATTTTCAATCTGGAGCTGCAAGCCTCAGCACATTGTGAACAGTTTTGAGAGTTGTGAACCCTCCCTCTATCAGTAAAACGTGAAGGGTGGCAGTGCAAATATTTTCCTATTCCCTGCCACCATAACCCATTCACGTGTGCAATGCTAGCAAGGTCATAGCTCCCTCCCATGACAGCCCAGTCCCAAGTCTCTCCTGCCTTTTTCTACAATATAACTAGACAAAGAATAGTTCCGTTCCATCTGTCTGCTGCAAAGTGGGGTGAGAAGAACAGGGAGACACAGGGAGATGCTCAAAATATTCCTTTTCTTTTGTTTCCTGGCTACACAGACAGATAAAATATTTGAAGCAAATGAAAACCCTCTTGACTGGCAACTTTTAGAACTGTTGATGATATGCACAGCAGGATAAACAGTTGCCTTATTATGCACAGTATACATTACAAGGCTTCTTACTCAAAGAGAGTAGATTAATATCATAAAGCATCTCCCACTCAAACACAGATTATAATTCTTGCTGTATATGCATTATGCATCTTAGTGGCTTATCAGTGAAATACAGATATCTGAATATAAGTGGTTTTTTTCTTTTAAATCTAGAAAAATAAACACTACTTTATTAGTAATTACAAAGACAACACATGACAAAAGAAAACTGCATGTGTGTCTTTCACTTATATTTTAAGTGATAGAGGAGCACAGTCTAAGTATATATTCAGTATCTTTGAACACACAGCTGGTCCAGACAAGCAATAATAAAGGATAATATGTTCTGAGTTTTACACAGTAGTATGTCTGACTGCGTGGAAGAAGTATGTCATTTGTCACTGAATATTATGATATCATCCTATACAGTTTTACATTAGGAAATAATTTTTGAGCTATACCTTTGAATTCAACAAAAATCATGTCTTTCTGTGAAATTCCATAAGGAGGTAAAATATCCCATATCTATGTCATTAACTCATAATTTTAAAGCAATTATAATGTACATTAATTTTACAAATGTAAATTAATTTGTCCATCTAATTCCATAGCCTTATCTAGACCTAGTACCAATAATTACATACTGATTGCTTTCAGACAGAGAAAGTAGCTGTGGCACAGACAGTGTTGTGCCATGATCAATCAGAGACTGTCTGAAAGGCCTTTCAGAGTTTCCTATATTAATTAATAAAGAAAGAAGTGTATCACCTTTCAGGATATGGGGAACAGCTGTGTTTCCTTAACACAGATTGACAAATCTTGTGGAAAAGGGACAAATCTAGGAATGAAACTTCAGCTCTCTAAAAAAAAAAAATTATTAGGAACTGAAATTTCAGGTGCAGCTGAAGTAATTCAGTTCTTATCGGAAAACTTCCTGTGAAGAGTATGAAAACAGATGCTTTGCAGGATTGATAGGGTAACAGTGTGCCTTCAGTTTTAGATTTAAGAGATGGAAAGAAATTGATGCTGCATTTCTTTAGCTTTTATTCAACTCTTTCCCTCTTCTTAAAGTTTTTTTTTCTTCTTGAGTCCTCTTTGTAACTTTCAATTTGTAAACACACGAGGTCTTCTGAGAGACCTTTTTACCTAATGTACCACATTCCATGTCTTCATTCACAGTAGCCTGATATGTAATTCTAGCAGTCTGTATTTTCCAATAATATTCCTCAGACTTCATAGACAGTAGAAACTAAGCTAAATCAGTTTCAGATTAATCTTAAGTCTCACTAAGGTGTAAGGTGCATATTCCCTACAAGAGGTGTTTGGGAAACCCTCTCCTTTCTCCCAGTATTTTGATTCTGGCCAGCAAATGCAAACTTCCATTCATCCAGTATATCCTCTTTCTATTAAAATCATGTTGATACCACAGCTAGTTTGGACCTAGTTAATTATGACAAATCATAACAAGTTCCTATTGCAACATTCTCTGAAGTGGTTATAAATCCCACACAAAGAAAATGTTTTCTCTGTGAGTCCTTTTGTTCCAGAGTCATTTCTAATAGAGCCTTATTTCAATTCCATGGAAACTCAGAAGCCTCTTCTAGCTTCTCTTCCTGTAATGCTTGGTAAATAAAATAACATTGAATGCATTTGTATTATGAAAACTTGATTTTTTTATATTGTTTCAGTAATTTCTTAAAATGCAATTACATTACTTTATATTTTCATCTGGACAACTATGGCATTACTAAGGCCAATCAGTTGGTTTTCAAATTGATAATCTTTGCTATAAAACATTGATTAGCTCCTCTTTCCTTTTGCATTATTCTGTGGTTGCCACCATGGCTCTACGCAAAGGACCTTGAGTGATACTGCGAGACATCCACTTGTGCTTTGCCATTAGCTCTTAACTCTTCAGTGATCTCCCCATCAAAGACTAGGACTTTCTAGTGCTACAACAGAAAATTTGGCCTTTCTAAGATTTCCTTTAAACAGAAATTTCTCCTTTTTATACTCTAATTTGTAGGAATAAAATTTCAAATTATTTGGGTTTTTTCCTAGTTTTTGCTAATAACAGCCAAGTTTTGCTACCCTTTTTTATACTGAACACTCTCCTTATAGTGTCTTGAACTGACTCAGGGATCTTTCTACCTCTGACATGCCGACAGTAAGCAAAATCTTCCCAGGAGGAGATTAAGCTATATAATACATCAAAACACACAGCAGGAAAGAGAGGGGATAAGGATAATTTTATCTAGTTAGATTTAGCTGTAAATTGTAATGAAAGTTTGAGATTAAAAAAAAAATATTGAATTAACAGGAATCGTGTAAAAGAAATTCTGATGATTTTATTCCTAATGAAAGGATTTGCAAGTATTGAAATCATGCAACATGCTGAAGAAAGAATACAAACAAAATTCTGTGCTAACCTCAAATGAACTTCTTTTCAATGAGTTTACAAAGTATCACACTTTGAAATGAGTAATTTCTGTTTACAGCAAACCACTACTAGATTGCAAACTTGAGGAAGCAGTAAATATTTTTTTTTTATTATGTAAAAGGATATTTAGCATATGAGACTTTATGGAGTGATAAGGATGTAGGCAGACATATCCAAGGGAAAAAAAACCACAAATAAATTTCTGGGTTTATTGATTGATTGATTTTGTTGATTTTTGGCTGCCAATTTTTATAGTATTATTCAATCAAGGAAGATAGCAGTTTTTAACTACACACAATGAACTGCCACATGACAAGTTTGACTAAAAACATTCTCATGGAAACCAAAACCACTTAAATTTTTATTATATTCAGATCACTAAACTGCAACATTCACTTGACTGCCAAAATAAGAGACTACATTAAGAAAGTAATTGGTTTATGCAGAGAGACAAGGAATGCCAAAATTATAAGTAAGTCAGAAAATGCTGAGATCAGCACTAGCACTGATGTTCATTAGCTATGCTATGATCAAGCATGCATTTAAAATTTGTAATTTTTTAGAAGATCAGTCAAAAAAATGTAAAAGACAAATTTGTCTTGTAAAAGGTCATATTATGGATTTGACACAAATGACATCTTTGTTCAAGCTCATGTTTAGATATACTATAGAATATGCTGATGACACCCACTTTGAACTCTTTAAGATTTGTTACAACTGAACTGCAAATTCTCATCATTGGGGGAGAGTACAGATAAGGTTACACGTGGACATCAGCTCATATCTACCAGATGGCAGTCCAGAACATTACCTGCTTAGGAATAACATTTATCACCTTCTCAAAGTTTATTTGTGAAACTTTCTGCCAATGAAGAAGACTGGGATGATTTCCAGAGAAGAGAGATCTCTCTCTCTATATATATATATAGTGCAGACAGAAGACAATAAATCATTTTACAATACCTATTCAGACTAGTTGAAAACAATTTTTATACTCAAAATAATCAGTGGACAATATTAACATTGAGGTTTCTCAAAGCAGATACCTAATCCTCTCCTATATTCTTCAGCATACAGTGTGAGAACTGGTACAATCAATCCTTATATCATTCTAATACAGAAAAATACTTCCATTTAACATCTTAGAGATACTCAGCTACTGTTATCTTACAGCACAAGAGACTTATAATACTAGAAGTTATATTGGGTCCACTTGTCCTGGTGTTTGCAGGGGAGAAGGGTGGAGGAGAATTGCAGGAGTGGACTCAGTGAAGAGGGACAAGTGGCTTCCCCCATGTCAGACAGAGCCAGTTCCAGGCATCTCCAAGACGAGCCCACTGCTGGCCAAAGCTGAGCCCATCAATGATGCTGGGGTCACCTCAGGGATAATACATTTAAGAAAGAGTAAAATTGCTACGCAGCAGTTGTGAGAGAGACGAGTGAGGAAATGCAAGACCTGCAAGCACCAAGGTCAGTGAAGAAGGAGTGCTCCATGTGCCAGAGCAGAGATTCCCCTGCAGCCCATGGAGAAGGCTGTGAGGATGCAGGTTGTCTCCCTGCAGCCCATGGAAGACAACAGTGTAGCTGATATCCCCACTGCAGCCCGTGGAGGACGCTACACTGCAGCAGGCAGATACACCCTAAAGGAAAATGCAGCCCATGGAGAGGACACCACAAAAAAGTGGGAAGTGAAAACTTTTCAAAATGGAGATATTCTGTTGGATCATGGGACAAAGTTAAACAAGATAGTTGAAAGGTAGGGTGATAGCAGTTCGGCTTTCAAAGTAGTTGCCATGAGGGAAGACACTCAAAAGAAATGTTTTAGAAACCTGAATGGATACTGCACATTTTGGGATTGCTGAGACTTGGAGAACATGAGAAAGCAACAGTTCCCCATACGTGACTCATAGTCCTCTGTGACTAAGAGTCCAGTAAGCAAAGAGTACATTACCTACACTATAAACTATAAAATGTTATCACAATGGTGGTAATGTTTTCTTATTTATTTTCCGATTATATTTCTCACAGATGCTTCTCTTTGTCTCTCTCTCCTCATTATTAAAAAATGTACTTGAGCACAGGAAAAGTTTCTTCTGCCTCCTACTCTTTCAAAATTGTTTTGACATAGAGAAACTCCCTACAGCACCATGGGAAAAAACTATCTGAAGTATCTATTCCAATTTTGGAGTGGCAGAAAGAGAGGACAGCCCTGACATGGACCCGTCTCATAATTAAGTAATGGTCCTGCCAAAACCAAATAGAAAGTAACTTGAATATCAGAGATGTAGACACATTTTACATGTTTGCTTATCAGATTTTACAGATGTCTATTATCAGGCCCAAAGGACACACTAAATTATTCTTTCACACACTCCTCTTTTTTAAAGGATGCAGAATTATTAAACTGAGTAATTAATCTGAGTGTGGACTCAGATTGCTATTACTCTGTGAAATTTTGGATCATTAATCATTAATTAGCTTTAAAAAACTTCTTTCTAATTGTGATAGAGTGAATCAGGTGTCAAAGTGGTTTAAATTTGACACAGATGCAGAAGAACTAAGATAGTAATCATGTGGAAAATGTGAAGCGCATATATGCAGTAAGTATATGAAAGTCCCTGAAACCAAATCTCCCACGTCTGCTTTTTTTCTTTAAACTCCCAAGAATGTTTATGGAACTGAACCTTTTTGATCTTTACAGTTGTTTTTTCTAGAAGCTGGTTCATGGAAAGACCACTGTCTCCCATTTATAATTAGTCTCTGGTGTACCAAAGTCTGAATTAGCAAGTTCCAGCTCAAGGGAAAGAAAATGTAGGAGCAAAATATCTTAATTGTTAGTCTTTATGTAAAAAAGTCATTAAGTCATATTTGATGTTTCTTTCCAGAATGCTGCCTTTTCCCTGGGGAGACATGAAACAGGACGTTCACTTAAACAGATGGTTGTTGCCTCTGAATTATTTAACAGCTAAATCAATTAAAAGCTTCAGCTGCCATGGGGGGAAAGAGTGTGCTGGAAGCATTCCTTTTCCTCCACTTTCTCCTGTTAGAAGTGGCCAGGAAGAGAGTCTGCTACTGGCAGCATCAAAACCTGAAGGGGTGGAAGGGGTGGATGCAGAAGTGAAGCCTGGATCCTAGAGCTATCAAAGCAGATCTTTCTTATTTAAGAAACATGTTTATCCTCTTCAAATGGTATTGCATTCAATTTGGTGCACATCTATAGTTCCTAGATGGGTTTAATGGAACAGGGGGATTAAAAACAAATAAATAAAAAGGCAGAGAAAAGAATAACAATAAAAACAAAAGAAATCTTAACCAACCAAAAAAAACTCAAAAAAACCCCCCAAAAACCAAAAAAACCCCCTCAAACCCCTCCCAAATCCCCAAAAGACAAAAAGGCTAGGTAACCTGTACGGTATAGTCTTACAGGCTTGCATGATACATAAGATATACTCAGATTTCATTTTTAAAACACTGTGAGATCATAGGTAAATTCCTTTGAGCTATGCACTCAACACTAGCAATATCTCGGGAAAAACACTGTAAGGCCAAATTTCCCCATGTTATTTTGTGATGCAAGTGTATAACCCATTGCAATGCCTAAGTATTGTCCTACTATCAGAAGAAGGAACATTCCTTGATGACAATGCCATCAGACTTATAAAAGTCTAATATTTCTTTGAGAAATGGAATCTTCAGGATTGTTCAGTGTTCCTCAACCTCTATTTTCCAACCCTCTAATTTTGAAAATACACATAAAGCCTTTGTTAAAGAGACTCGGAGAGGCAGGAGCTTCTCCTTGTCGTGGTGCGGTCGGTAGGGGCACCGGGCATCTGTCCGCGGTTCCAGGGGCTGCCGGGGCTGCTCCGAAGGCACGGGAGGGCTGGCAAAGTTCCTGCGAGGTTTCACCCAACCCAACAATGTTCCAGGCATGCCGAAGAAGGAGAGACAAGCAGAGGGGCTTCCCAGATGGTTTATTGGGCACCGGGATTGTGCTGGGGAAGCACGGGCACAGCGTGTTACAGTTACATAAATACTGACAAGAGGGGGTGGAGGGAAGGTACAACATCCAATAGGAGAGGAGAGCTAGGTTTGAATTTGGTGGGCTTTGTGTAGGATTATGCAATACAGAGCTCTCCAAGGGGGTGAAAACCGATACTGAGGGGAGGGTAGGAGAGGCGGCAGCAGTGCCTGGCCATGAGAAAAACAGAAATCTGGCAAACAGCACACTGCAACATCTCCTCAGCCCTCCAAATGTGTCTCATTGGTCGAAGCCATGAATTAGAGCAGACCGTGATGATCACAGCTGGCAGTGAAGGAAAAGGAGACCTCTTCAGGTTCGGATCCCTCCTCTCACAGCTGGCCGAGGCATGAGCCGCTGCCCATGGTGCTGAAGATCCTCGGCCCTCTCCACAGTGTCCGGGATTCCCATCCCACCCCGGCTCCAGGGGACCCCAAAATCAGAGTCCCCGCTCACGCCCCTCTGCAGGGATGGGAATTTACACCGACGGGCGACGGGCTGGAATGGACTGTACAGTGTGGGGCAAGCGGGCTAGTTTTGCTTAGCTTGTAATCATTCCTTATTTCTGTTCTTTCTGTTCTTCTATTTTAAGTAAACTGCCCAAGCATCCACCAGCCACTGGACTGAGTGCTGAGCCAAGCAGGCTGTGCACAGTGGTATATATTTAATAGGGTAAATTAAAAAAAAAAAAAAAAGGAAAAAGAAAAGAAAGGGGGAGAAAAAGTAAAAAACCAATGTATGGTAGCCATCTGGGAGGGAAAAAACAATAAAGTAAAATTAAGCAGATGTTTGTGCCTTTTGAAGTCAAAAACCACCTGGACAGAGACCTGACACAGAGGTAAATAATAATAAGATCATCTTTAAATGTTTGAAAGTTACAGTCATTTTGCAATCCTTTAGTACCACTAGGTCTAGGGTAGGCAGAACCTTAAGGCACCTCTGCATACACAAAAAGAAAACTCAGCCTGTATTGTTATACTATGATACAGAGAAAAACATTTGAATTCTTATGCAAAGCTTATCTTCTGGATCAATCATGTATGGTATAACTTTCCAGTTAGTGCCCAGATAAAATGAAACAGAACTCAAAAATTTACCTGGCTAAACAGCGGCAACTCTTCCTTGTGAAAATTGTTGCATATATATCAAACAGAGACATAACGATCTTCTTATTTGCTGACATTCTGCAATATTTTGAACCTTAAATCCTGGTGCAGAATGTGTTAAAGCATGGGAAGATCTTGTGTGAAATACTAGAATGAGAGTACCTCAGAAGTAGAAATAAACAGAGTACAGACACTTGGTTTCTGAGTATGGAAAGCATAAAGGCAAAAATCTGAGTATCATGTTATTATTAATTCACCTGCCTGCAAATTAAGCCAGCCTACACAGTTACTCTTTTCTAATTGCAGAAAAATGAGGCTGCTTACTTTCTCACAGTGATGATTTATTTTTCATGATGAACAGCTAAGTAATAACAGAAATTTAGTGTTAAGGAAAGGAAGCACCACAATCACAAATGGCATTTTGGTACCCAATTCCTTAATACAATGAAAAATGTGCATGGTTTAAAACATTAGCACTAGGTACAACTCTTGCTATGCACTAAAGAAGTTAAGTACATTCTGAATCTCTCTAAACTAGCACACATTTAAGTTGTTTGGAGAATAAGGATGTATTGGTGTAGCTACTTATAATAGTTAAGTTTACACTGAGCAAAAGAATAAATGAGTAAATGGCATAGAACTCACAAGTTCTCTGTAAATAAATTTCAGTTGGACAACACATGGAAATAAAGCATGTGCAAATATGACTCAAGAATTTTCTTAGCTACACATTTCCTTGTTAATTTGGTTTCATGTTACTTGTTAAAACTAGCTGACCATAAATCCAGGTGATCTGACTTTCCAACTGACAATAAAATTTATCATTAGAGAAAACACTTTGTCTTTCTATATTATTCTTTCATTATTGTAATATCTTCCAAACAACATTTATTAGATTTCAATGTTTTTTCCTGAAAATCTGGCTGGGGAAGAGAATTATCTGCCTAGTTTTACCCTTGATTATTGCATCAGCTTTAGGGGACTTCACGATACTTCATTGACTCTGAAAGCTGTGAAAGTGAAACACATCACTCGAAGTTCCATACAAACATTTTTCTGTGACATAGGAGTAAAGACAAACCAAGTTTCTCTTGAAGCTCAGTAAACAGCTACCCACTAGATATGTGGGCTGTCTGGAGGTTCCCTCCAGGGGGATATTGCACACAGAAGCCAAAAGGATATCGTCTTTTCTCTGGCAAGCAGCATTCTACAGAAATGGAGAGTCTCAAGTACTCTTTTAGGGGCTGCAAGTATAACTACTAGATAGGAGGTACTAGCTTCTTGTCATACAGGCATTAGGAAAGCTACTTATTCAGTTTCTCTTATTTTTAAGATTCACTTACAAGACCAAATTTAATTATGGAGATTCAGGTCTTAAATGTGTAAGACTGTAGGCAGCCTTACTGCTGTCTCACTGGAACCTCCACCAGCTACAAATGAGGTAGGCTTGCGTATAAGTGTTGGTGTGAGTGTGTGCACATGCAGCTAATAATGGGCTGCATGTTCTTGCAAATAGGAAGTCTTCCCTGAGAAATCCAATAAAAGTCACAGCAAATGAAAACCAATGTGATCTTTCCTTTTCCCCACCCCCCACCATCTGAAATACAATAATTCTTAAGTCTGATCCATGATTTTTGAGCAGGTAGTCTCTGTGGAGTAGTAGAGAATGTACAGACAAAGAAGCAGACAAATTTTTATGCTCCAAACAGTCTGAAAACAGCAAGTTTTACAGTTACTGGAAGAAGCAAGAATTTCAATTCGAAGGTATCTTTTCCAAGGAGAGGAATATCAAGCAGAAGCCCAGAAGTACAGATGGGCAAGAATGATGTATAGGTATAATGCAAGAGTCTGACATGAATCATTCTGTTGCACCACTGATGGACTGAGAGCCAACAACCCTCACAGCCTTCATTCTGGTTTAAGTCACTAAATACAGAAGCAAGATTTCAGAGTTCATTGAGGGTCACCCATTTTTTGTGCTAATATAATAAACTTCCTTAAACTTATTCAAAAATAAAAGTACTTGCCTAGGAACATCTATGAAAGTAAAAAAACCAAGATTGTGGATTTTAATTGTCCACCTCACTAAAGAAAATAAGTTCAACAGCCTGCAAAGCTATGGTGGCTACATGATACATGTATAAACTCAGTGTGGCTGGGATGAATGCAAAAAAAAAAAAAAAAAAAATTAAAAAGAAGAAAAAATTANAAAAAAAAAAATTAAAAAGTAGGACGATTGCATGTAGGGGGAACTAATTTTAGACTATGGTCTGCCAGATTTACTCATATCTCCACTAGGACAGCTGCCAGTACTTTGACATTGTAACAAACACAATCGAGGAAAAAGCTCATACATATTCCATCATCCTTTCTCCCATGGAGTGGAAACAGTCAGCCTAAAGGCTTAGGAGGTGAACATCTGGGGTATGTTCCCACACATAGATAGGAATGAGTCTGAGGTTTGATTATTTTTGTGTATTCCACACACACATGCATGTACCCATGCAGAAATAGACTACGCTATATTTACCTCCCAGACATATACTGGCTCTTTTCCAAAGAGGAAATGGATGAAAATCAGCACACATCAGGGCTTCTACATTTCTATTTTTTTCACCAAATATGCATGTCACCTTCACACACATAGACATATGCATGCACATCATATATATACACACATATCTATGTATTTCTCTAAAGTGATCAAAGTCATAAGGGTAAAGACATGCATATACTTGATTTTGTATATAATCATGATTTCCAGTAGTATGCTATCTCATGACCCTGTATGAAAAAGGCTACCAGTTATCAGTTAATGTTATTCCCACCTTCATTGTCTGATATAAAGGTCTTACTATCATTGTCCCTTTTTTTTAGGAAAAAAACCCCATTTTTAATGTTCTCATTTGCTCTCATTCTGTAAAACACATTTCTTTCACGTAAACAGCTGAAGCCAGTTTTCATGAAAACAGCCTGGTACTTTTTGCTATTTCACATGACAGGACCAGCCCATCGGGTTCCATTTAATTTTCTTAGCTGGGTGACTGTCACAGAGAAGGGCATTGTCCCTAGGGGATGTTACAAAGACCCTCTTTCTCATCCTTCTCACAGCAATTTGCAGAGCCTTGGAGAGGACAACCCCTCTGCTGCCCTTTGCAAAAGTTTTCAGTGTGTTCTCCTATCTGCAGAGAGAGTTCCCTGCAGTACTCCGAGCCTAGGTCACCTGAGGAAGGCTGGTCTTCCTCCTGAAAGTTCATAATGGATGTTTATCATTCAAAGACAGAAGAACAGTTTGTAACAGAGTCACAAAAGAGAGAAATGGCTTTTTGTACCATCTGCCTTTGTTACATGACTAGAGCACAAGCCTTCATGTTTAAGGGGCTTTTATTAGAATGTCAGCTAGTATAAAGAGAGATTTCATTAAAATATTTTTTGTGCTATAAAAATGTATTGCACTCTACAACACTCTGAAATTCTTGTTTCATGCAATACTGACAGTTTGACATTTAGAGACTGATGGTATGACACTCAGACAATATAACACTCACCTGTCTCTGAGTCAGACAATGACATCTGTGCAGAAGGTTTTGTTTGTGTTTATAATCTGGATCTATTCCACAGACCCTTTTGTATGACTTAGAAAACCACCACACTAACATGAGGTTGTTCTTGTAAAAGATAGGGGAGCATTATTTTACTTGCTTTACAGACAAACAAAAGTAAAGAAAGTGATATGCCTAAATTAACATCGAGTTTTGAGGTGGAGCTATGGACAGAAACCAGAGAAGCTGAGCCCTTGCTCAATCTCTCATCTGCTGGACATCCATTCTCCATCTTAGAATGATGTTCCACTCTTTGCAAAGCTGAATGTACCATCTTCGAATGGTCTGTAACCAGTTGCCAGAACCCACAGCCAAGGGAAAGAAAAAGGCACAAACAGAAAAGACAGAGCAGGACCTGCACAACAACACTCTCAAACCCAGAAAATAATTCTTCAGTTTGCTGTGCAGTGTTGCATCATCCTTTGGGCAATAAAATTGAAGATATATTATTAATCTTGTTATTATCATTAACAGACGTTTGTTCCCTACGTTTCAGCAATGAGAGGAAAATAAACATTTGCAGCCCTGGCTTAACTTCATTTGGAAGAGATGCTGTTAATGGCCCTTTTCCTCCTTGTGAAATGACTGTGGTAAATTACACGTTCGGACCCATCTTAAGTAGAGCAAAGAAAAATGTACTCATTTTTCTGAAGTGAGGTACATACAGAGGCAAACACTTTTAGTGTACCAAAGAAATAGATACTAGCAGATAGTTCTGTCAAAGCAGAATAGAAGCTGGTTTCTAGTCTCATTACATAGAAAAGGATTCCAAAAATTCTCTAGTCTCTTTCTAATTATTTCAAGTTGAGACAATATAGAGGAAAAAACTTTTTAAAAATATTTGTGCATATTTTGCTTTGGCATGTTTGGTATTGGCTTATATTTCTTTTGTTCAAATATTTATACCATCAAATCACACTGGCAGAAATGTTTTTCAAAATCACATGCACAAGCCTTCACAGAAACTGAATATTCTGTCCTCCTACATGGCAATTTATTTTAGAAAAATTCTTTCATCAATCAAATCAGAGCAAGAAATAGCAGCACATGACTTATCTGACCTATCACTGCAACTAGAATATCAAATATTCTGAGAACCAGTCACAGGCAAGCCACAGAATAAAAGTTTTAATCACTAATACATTGTCTGAGTAATCTCAAGTAACAAAGAAGTCCTCCAAAACATGATCTGATTGCAAATATTTTTTCAGGAGCAGACCAGTACATTGTGAATTATTCATCTAAACCTTATAAATATGTATTTTATAACAGCAGGGTATACTAATCTATAACTTCCCCTAATAACCTGAATTAAATGTGAACTCCAAATAAAATTTTTAAGAGGTTTTGTGGCCTTTAATGGTTTTGATTAGAAAAATTTCAAAGGGCCGTCTTCTGCACTTTAAATTTTGAAATACCATCAAGTCTAGGCTCAATTTTGTTCAAAGGCTTGGTGAGACTCAAAACTGTAGTGAAATATTTCCTTATAGCACTCCTCAGGCAGGCCTGTTAGGCCGAGGGCCTGAAGGAGAGCCACACAAGGAACCACACAGACACAGCAACAGGAGAAGGCAGAAAGAGAGAGGGCAGAACCCTCTGACTTTTATTTATATGTTTTCACACATCACCGTGGATTGGAGGTAGAAATTACTACTTCTCATAATCCACTGGTCAAAGTATTTGTCAATCATATTTCTCCGCCCAGTATACTGGAATGTATAAACATAAGAAAAGAACAGATAGTAACCAGAGAAACCATGGCCATGTTTATAGAAAGAATTCTAAGAATATCACAAAAAGAAAAACACTGAACACTGCAAAGTCAAAGCAACATTTCCTTATACTGATTGAAGGGGAAGGAGAAAAGATTTGCTTTCCTTTTGAACGTTTATTTGCTGGAGTTCAGTGAGACAGAAATACTAAAGCAAGATATGTCGCCGAAACGGCACATGAGAGAAACATTTGGTGTTTTGGCTGCCTCCTTGTCCCTTCTCTTCACTGCCCATGAACCAGCTATGTGAGCGTTATGAACTGAGCACTGGCACATGATCTGAAGTGCATCCCATGTCTCAGTGGGCTGCACGTATATATCAGGCTGTGATTTCCACCTGAAGCTGCATCCACATGCACATGTTGGAGTTTTGGCTGTGATGTCTCCTTACATGACCTCTTGTGTGCACGTGTGTGTGTACACATGTGCCAGACCAGGATCATGCACCCATTTATACCACGCTAGCATTTCGATGGAGTTGTAGTCCAGCCACTTCCAGCAAGGCAGCAGCACCCGTGAAGTCCTTAGGAAAAACTGGCAAGAGAAATTTGCCTGCTGGGTTTGTAAGGCTTGTACTCTGAATGTCCCAAGGGGATTCTGAGAAACACCACACAGAATTAATTTAATTTGGTGTTTCTGCTGGCAGCCTTCAGTTTGCAGCACGTAGAGAGTGCATGGTAACCTTGGACAAGGAGGAGGGAAATTACCATTTTGGCAGGTAACCACACCATGTACTTGCCCATAAGACCCTTTAGATTCACAGTACTTAGTAGAAATTGTTCTGGAAAATTGTGGCTGACTTTTATAGACCTCTCCATATCTATATATTTTCTGGACCGTTTATTCTAATCAGTTACATAAAACCTTTTACTTTAGCTTGATTGTTTCTTTCTGTTTTCTGATGTTTACTCATATATGTTCATTTCAGAGAATAATCAAAATCCCCTTAAACCAGGATACTCCATAAGTACAAAAGTTGAAGTTTTGGGATCAAGAAGATACTCTGGTAATATAGGACACTTAGGCACCGTTTAGCCTTTATAAGGTTACTATGGTGACAGAGCAATTTCAAGGGAGGGTTTGAGAACCACCATGAAGATATGTAGCTTTGGATTATCTTTTCATGTAAGGACCTGCTGACAGCTATTCACTCTGATTCTTCTTAAAACGTAAACCCCCAGTCCTCATTGGTAAAGCTCCAAACACAATTGTGTTGAGATTCCAGCTTGCTACTGAAAGCTCCCTAAAATCCTCATATCCTTTCCTATCTTTTCCCTTTTGCAATCTTCTTTTAAAACCAAACAAGTAGTTTCTAATTCCCCCATCTCCTCATCCACAGAAAGATGTTTCCACGTGAGAATTGATATCTTTATACCTAATTTGTGTTTTAATATGTAACAGTTTCTAGAAGGCTCTGGGAGCTTTTTCAAAACAAAGGTGCTATCTTAATTAAAAAATATATCAAAGCTGAAATTACAGGGAATTATGGTAGTGCTGCTGTGACAAGAATCTGTCAGCAATTTAATACAATATTCTCTGCCTGAGAGAAGGAGAAGGAATTACTTCATATCAAAATACCATATTCAGATATCTTTTGTAGACAAAAAGCACAAGAAGAATACTCAGAACTAGCCTAAATCACATCTCCTTAGTTGTATACATATGCCTTATAATAAATCTTAATGCAAAAAGATAGTCACAAATTATTTGTGACATATTTGATTCTATTTTTGGGACACAGTATGCCAGCCAGAAGAGGGAATGTAGTTTACCAGTCCTGATGTGCAGTGTTGTGCTGACAATACTGAGGACACTGGTGATAAATTGAGTCAAAGGAGATGCCTCCAAAGTAGATCCATATCAGAATTTTTTCTTCACAAAGAGAAGGAGAAACCTTGTCATTTACCAGAAGGATAAAACGGATTCATGCAGTAAGGAGGTAAATATTACTCTGACTTTTGAATTTGTTATCACTAACAATGGAAAGTACCAAAATTCAGCATTTTGGAATCCCCTTCTTAATATACTGTACTGCTAGTTTGCTGTGCTTTTCATTGCAATTGGTGTAGTTCTGGAGGCTATTAAGCAGCTGTTCTTCCTTTGAGGATCTATAATTATAATTATAATTAACAGGAAAGTCCTGTGAAACAGATAAGGCCATTGACTGAAATTAACATTACCTGCAGAAAAGCAGAATGTGACATTTCTGTAACTCCTTGAGTCATTCCCATCCCAAGTTCTTAGAAGAAGGGAGGTTCACCGTGTGTATGAAAATAGCTGGTTCTCTTCCTTAGGGCTAGTGCTCATCTCTTTCCAGATTTTGGGGCACAATGTCATTTCTAGAAGTTTAACCAGGGAATGTGGGAAGGAGTAGAGAGAATTTTCACAAAGTACAGTGAATGCCATCCCAACTTGGGTGCATAAGAACTGCTATACTGTGTCAGATAAAAGATCCATCTAGGCCCACATCCTTCTGAGATTAGCTAGGCACAGATACTTAGGAAAAGGCACTAAGAAAAGAGGGTCTTTCCATGTCTGTCCTTAAAGTTCTTACAATATAGGTACTTAATCTGAAGCTAATTTTGCCTTTTTTAAAATGTCCTAAACTGGCTCTATCCTTCAGAAATACGATTATAACTATTTCTAGCTCTTAAAAATACTACATTATCATGATCCAAAGGAACTATTTCACTTGCTTCATAATATGAAATATGACAAAGTGTTGATTTTCTTCTCAACCTCAGTTTAGACCTGGCTCTTTCTGGTCAGCTCGTACAAGTAAAAGAGCCTTCAAGCAGATAAACACTGTGAATTCAGACTTCTCAGCTGAAAAAGATCCTGATGCAGGAAACACCTGCCACAAGATCATAGGAAGGAAATCTCATCAGTTGTTGAATGGCTACTAAACACAGCAATCATGGGAAGGGCTTGAGGCACGGGGCAGGGAGCGGTCCTGCAGCACATGACTTCTGCTGGGTAGGTGCTTTCTGCCAGTACCTTGTCCTGGTTATAGAACAGCCCTGTTCAATCAGTCCCATTTAGGCATCAGAGTCTGGCAGACTGGAACATGCTGAATATTCCTGTGAGGTCCTGAGGAGGGGCAGATACCAGGGACCTGCATGGAAAACATGCTTGGTGTATGCACTGCTACTGAGCAGTGGGAAAAGGGGTAAGTCTTATTGAGTCTCACATTCATCATGCAAGACATGACACTGGAATCTGGGAATCTGCTTGTAGAAGTGCTTTCTAAAATGGGGCACAGCGCCAGCAACTCTGAGGAACTAGGGACAGTTGTCAAAATGTTGATGGTCAATTAGAAATGACCATATGGATATGGTCTTATGGATGCTGAGCAAAAATGTTTCTACTTACCTTTGAAATGGAGTTATCTGGAAAAAAGTTGTTCTCTATTCCGTTTGTTTCCTTTCATCAGATAACCTACAAAACCCCAGTACCTCAGTGTCCTCTAGAATGTTCGTTTTTCAAATTGTTTCTGCATCTAGAAAGAGCTTTTGAATAGATACATATTATGGTGATAATGTAACTAAAATTATCATCCACCCATACACTTGCAATTGATTTTCCTCTAAAGCTGGTCTTTCCTCTATAATTCTTGCATCTAAATTATCATCAATTTAAACCCAGGAAGGAAATGATCTAACAATAAAGAGATCAATTATCTTAGTAAAAGGAAAAAAATCAAATTAGTAAACCGGCAATTTTAGATGGAAATTTGATCTTTGGGACATGTGGTGCTAAGAAGAACAATGCAGAAAACAACTTACCTTGTGGAAAGTCAATTGCATTCAGTATAACAGTATCAGAGGCTTCTGTCACTGAACTGTCAGAGTAATTAATTTCCATCCAATACCTGACAATAGCAAGGTGTTCTGTACAAAATATGTTTAAGACAAACCAATGAATTGTGATTATACATTGATCTGAAAGAGAATGACGTCATTCTCTGTGGATATAGTCTGTTTTGTTATACAGGAGTGCTACACCAGAGTCAAACATAATGATTTATTAACACACGAGAAGTATCCTGGCAGGCATAGTTAATATTTTAGTACTGCAGGCGATGAATGTGACAGCTTTACTTGTTGTTCTGACCTTTATTTTTCTTCATACCATCATTTCCTAGAACTTCCATTTATCTTGAGAACATGCAATTAGAGAGATCCTTTTAGATAAGCCACAATCATTTCTCACATACCGTTTGATTTTTTTTTTTTTTCCTAAATGAAGCTTGTTCTTCACAGTGCACCCTTCAAAACAGTTCAGAGTGGTTCACTGAGGGAACTGAGTGGTTCACTGAGTGGTTTTGTCTAACAACAATAAAGTTGTTAGACAAAACACAAGAAAAGCTACCAACTAGGAAGCTGAATATTTTAGATTAAAATTTTATTTTTAACAGTTCAGTATTTCAGGGAAGACTGCATGCCAAAAAGCACAGATAAACCATGGGGAGAGCAAATATTCATTAAAAACTATAAGTGAAAGAAGAAGCAGCAACTGAGTGACAGATTCATTAAATTTGAATGCATTGTCTAACTTCTGCTGTAAAAGCTTCAGGAGCAATTAATTTCCTTGCTACCAGTAGCGACAATATATCATAGAACAAGAAACAAGAGAACTGAAAACAAAACCAACAAGGCGTGCTAATTTAGGAATCTGAAGAGCTAAATCTTATTTTTGTTATTTGTATAGTTGTTTTCCCCTTCTTCCTGTAATACTATTTTATCATCTTCCTTCAAAATTATAACTTATTTGAAAAAAAGATATGTTTTCTTGTCAAGTCTGTAAAATATTTTAGTTTTTTGTAGGGTTGGGTATGACAGTTTCATTGTCTTCACACAATAACCTTAATTTCTTTGTTTGCATGCCCAAGTCTGAGAGATGACTGCTGTGTTTTCTGCAATAAAGGGAGAGTACCACATTACTGAATTTTCCAGAAATACTCTGAAAAAAAGTTTTAAATATTTTATGAACCCAGAAGAACCAAACTCACAAGAAAAATAAGCAGGTAAGATCCATGCAGGCTAACTTTAGACTGGGGAGGCAGGTCCATGAACTCCATCTGGAGTCGCCTGAGAGAGATGCACTCCTCCAGATGAATCAGAGCACTAACAGTGAGGCTGCTGTTCTGAATCACTCTCTGAAGGTATTTCTTCTTTATTCATAGGGAAGAGGAGCCTCTGAAAACCACCTCACGGAAACAAAAGCAAGTGCCAGTGCTGTGAACAGTCTGTTCTTCAGGTCTCTCAAAGGTGATAAATGGTGAACCTGTGAACCACAGAACCTGTGGCAAGATTTATCAAATCACTAAAATGAACTCAAATCTGCACTCTTACTTTCAAGAGTGCATTTAAGCCAATGGATCTTTAATTCCTAAATATCTGTTGGCCCATGTCAAAATGTTGCTATATTGATATTCCTCTGAAAAAATATCACCATGAAAAAAATAAGCCTTGTGGTTTACTTTCACATCAATGAACATGTGTCTGTAACCAAAGTGAGAGCAAGGAGTAGAATGAAAAGCTGAGAGAAATACCTAGAAAAAATACTTCCCGTGTTAAAGAGGTGAATATCAACTCAGGTTCTGGCACTCTTGAGAGTTTACTTGGCATGATACTAAAGCAAACAGTGACATCTCAAAAGTTAGCAGCTAGCTGTAAAAATTTATTGGTTGTTACTGAACTCTTGAATTGTTTCTGGAAATGAAATAAATATGCCACTGCTAAGTATTCTGTATAGTTTTAAGATATAGTTGCAGGCACAGCAGATAGAATTATTTTTTCAGAGCCCTTCTGTCTCCGACTACTTTGAATAAAAAATATTTTCACTATGTTTATACAGTACAGATTAAAGATGAATTTAAGGCCATACTTACATACTACAGTCCAGTGTATTCAAGGACACAAAACATTCTTCAACAGCAGAACAGACCCTAGTAGTAAGGAAGTAGCCAGTAAATAATTTTGCCAAAAATACTGTTGCCTCTTTGTCTCCATTAATTCTTGACAAATCAGCAATAACCAGTTATCCAGACTTGAATTCTGACCCATGTGTTAAAACATTGCTCCATTACACAAACTAATTTGAAAGAAAGTTGAGTGACATGGGTGTGAACCAAAACCATAACCAGCATGCTTCCACTGGCCTTCTTAAGCACCCGGCATTCAAAAAAAAAAATGTACATGGTAAATTTTTAAAGAGTTGAAGTCAGTGTTGCATATTTTAGAAATAAAATATCAGCATTGTTCTGTGTAGAGAGAAATAAGGATATTAGATGCTGCAAGGAGTTCTACATCAATAATACTGAAGACTTGTAGTGTTCACTTGTCTTATTTGCTATTAAAACTAATAGTCCCTGCCCTCAGAATTATACTTAATGGCAGTTCTGAAGAAGTGAAACTACTGCATTAATTTCTCACCCTGCTACAAACATCCAGGCAAAGCTGGCTTCCAGATGATACTCTGTTGTAATGCCATTCCCTTCTGCAGCTGTGTGGTTTGGGCACTGCACCAATTTCCAGCAAAGGAACATGGGGAGTGAGGAATAGGATCTCACAGAGAAATTTCTTAGAACTAATGGAAAAAGGACCCCTGAAGTGGCAGTCTGGTAATTAAGGTACCACTACCTCATTGGTAAGGTACAGGCTGAATCCTTTTAATAAGATCAGACTTATTTCCCAGTTTCATTTACATATGCTCTTGTGCACCTACTGTTATTTTAAGCACCAAAACCCAGGCTGTGGCATCACTTTCCAGCTGCCACTCAGCCTCCATTGACCACAAGAGAGTCTCCCAGGCCTTTTGAAAGAAGTGAATTTACTTCAGCACATCCTGAATGGTGGGCAGAGAACTGCAGAGAAAAGGCACAGTCTCTTGTGAGCACAGCAAAACATTCATTTGGGGAGTCAGTATGTTAACGTACTTTTTTTAAAAAAAACTAACCATAGTAGATTCCATAGGGATGCATCTAGTAGAACTAAGGCAGACAGGTGCCTGTTTCTCATCACCACATGGGCCTTCCCTGACTCCAGACCTCAGCTGCAATCTTGTGGGAGCAACTGTTAGAATGTTTTAGTGCAATTTCTATTTCATAGGTTTTTTTGAAATGAAAAACAGGAAATTGAGAGAAAAAACAGAGACAAAGAAAATGCATCTATTTTAGGGTATCTATCTTGAGTCATCATTTAATTTTGAACAAAACCAGTGAAATTTTGTTTCACTTGAGTGAATCACTCCTTTTGAGAGTTTAGTTGTTAACAGAGCTACTGTTGCTGTTCAGACTTCATCTGTACAAAAACAAATGGACATGCCAGTGAATACTGGAAACAGCATAGCTCAATACTTTGACTAAACAAAAAATAATTAGGAATCCTTCATTCTTGAGAACTTAGTGAATTAATTGCATTTTTCCACTTCCTACCTATTAAGTTGCAAATTTGAATCTGTCACACATCCACTAGACCAAAAGATGATTTATTTGCCATCTGAATGTTGCAGTTGCTCTTTGCTGAAACAATACAGGCAAGACTGCAGAAAGTAGCATCATTCCTTAGACTCCTGTATGTCTTATTTCTTTATAAATGGAGACTGGCATTACATCTTCCTGAACATAAAAATCAAAGCACTATGCTGGAGACACTGTCAATGATAATTTTCTTATCATTACAGATCATAATTAGAAACCTCACCCTATGGAAATGAATACAAAGATCAGATAATAGTGCCAAGCCTTGGCAAAGGACCAGCATACCTAATATGACACATGCCTTTATCCTATCCTCGTCACAGGTATGGCAATTAATTTGGAGTGAATTTTCACTTATGAATACTTTCACCTAGATAGTTATCATCCATTACTGCCGTGTGAAGGCTTTTGTTAATCTACTCTACACTTTATCCATGTGCTGCAGGTTAAAGATTTTAACACTAGTTATTTTAAGAGTGAGATAGCACTTAAAAAATGCTATTGGCTTACGATAATTGACTTGAATTTACTGGGGGGTTAAATGGTACATTTTTTACTGTGAAAGCTTAGGAAGTATCCAGTGAGTCATATTTTTCTGTATTAGAAATGGGAACTTCTAATTTTAAGCAAGGCTGTTTATTTCCACATGCTAACTGGATTCCACTAAGCATTTGGTGGTTAGACTAAGCTCAATGTTTTCATTTCATTCACTGTGAAATATGTGCTATTACATCTCCCTGAGTATTGAATAATTTTGATTTGTTCATGTTTTAGAGTTACTGCACCTGTCTTTCTAGATGTCACAGTGGACCTTGAAAAGGAGTGGATAATCAAGAATTTGAATATCTGAAAGACATTGCAATGTAATATGTCTATTCTGGATGATATGACGTTCTTGGAGAAAAGACATTTCTGGACCGTTATAATATGCATACCCTACTGCCTTTCTAAATTATTTTCTACTGTAGAATACCTACTTTGATAAAACTTTCCCCCAAGCAAAATAGATTTTGGTATTTATTACCTGCCCATAGTCCAAATTAATCTGTGCATGTAGGAAGACTGGTGGTTTGTCTTGGATATTTTCCTATCTCCAGCACACTAATAGAAGCCTCTGGGGTAAGTATCAAAAACTTCAGTCTGAAGAATGATAAAATTTTCCTTGGAATAAAGTTCTTTCTATAATAGCTGGTCAGTGTCCCAAAAAATTTTGGATATTTCCCTGGCTCCATTCTTCCTGAAATCTTGGAAATTCACCAATGACTTGTGGCAGTGACTAGTGTATGCATCATTAGAGAGTTTATGGACATGATGGTCTACATATGGTTGATACAATTACTGAATTAATTGAGTCTACCAGATCACTTACAAAAAATGTTTAAATGAACCCTGGCATAACCCAATCTCTTTCTTATGTCCCTCCACACCTAAAGGGGTGATCTTTATCTGCCACTTGTATTCTAAGAGAGACTTGTTTGCTGAATGTCAATGTTTCTACCAAAACCTGTTCAAATTAATTTCTCAGTGAAGATTTTTCTGCTGTGCAGACATGCTGCAGATTTTGCATTCTTTATAGACACTGTGTACTTCTTCACCAGATAAAATATTTTCAGCAACTCCTTTCTCTCTCAGCCTCAGGAGAACTAGTCTATTTTCTAGATAGACAGCTGCTGACTTAAGATATCTGTTTTTCATACAGTGGCTCAGACAGAAGCAATGAAAACCAGCTGAGCAAAGAGCAAGACGGATGGGATTGGTGTGTCACATAGAAGTGAGATATAGTTCTAACTTCCTTAGAACAGCCTATTTAGTGCCAGACATGATACAGTTTCTGAACATCTTCCGAACAAAATCATATTTACCAGAAGAGAATGATCACTTGGGTTATTGATGTATTTTTTAAAAAAATACATCAATCAGTTATTGATGTATTCTTTTTATAAATAACAGTAAAAAATTAGTGAAATCTCCTGTGAAAGACTTTGATTCCATGACTACCCAAATATATCCAATTCATAATGTACAGCTACATTTTTCACTTGATACAGACCACAGTAAGGGAAGAGGAGTACATGCCCTTTAACAGGGGAATGAAGTCAGGTCAGGTCAGCTCTATTTTACCTCAGGATTGAAAAAAAAAGCCAATTAAAAAGAAAAAGTGCATGATTTACAGACCTCTACAGCCACTATTACTCCTTATATCTTCCACCCAGAGACAAATGAAGCATGGCATATCCAGCACTGACATTATAAGATAGACAATCTGTTAAATCATAAATATATTGTGGTTAACTCTAATTTGGAATATAAAGCTTTGTGACAGATGCTTGTGACATCATCCTTCCCTGAGTTTCATTGCAAGTAACTGGAGCTTAAAGAGAATGAAATGCTTTATGTCCCAGCAGCTGCCTCAAAGTCAACCTGGAGAAGTGCTTGTACACTGCTGAGAGAGAGCAAGTTCATCCTGGCTCAGCACTCAGTGTTAATAAGCCTATTTTTCTCCACAAGATTGGGAGTTTCCCAGAAGGCTGTCTGATCTTTTGATTTCCATATATTTCCCCTCTTTTATTCTAAGTTTCAATTAGTTCCATGGTCAAGAGCTTTTGGGATATGTTATTTTTCCTCCATGTGATAGCAATACTGTAAATTCATTATGCTTGTGAGACCATGCAATAAGGACTTAAATTGCAATGCCAGTGTTAACTTTTATCATCCTCTTGGAAATAAATAAAATTAGCATGGCATAGGTGTATTTTGACTATCAAGTGAAAGAAAAGATAAAGCATGAAACTCCATATTGTTTTTCTAATTAATGAAGCTAGGTGGAAAGTGTATGTATTAGTTGCCTATTGAGGAGATGCTCCTGTACACTCTACTTAATTTACATCATTGTAAAAGACATCTAAAGGATCAGACCTATATTCATTTATAACTGCCATGGACTTTGCTCTTTGTCAATTTAACACAGACATGCAATTTTACAGAGTATTTTCAAAGCTGTTTTTCCCCTTATAACATGAATATAATTCTGATCAAGAGTAAATATTAAAAATACATATTTCAGAATTATAATGAAAAATATAGATAAGTACAATTTCAAGACTACACTTAAACCAATTCAATACTACATACATATGCTATAAGTGCTTCAATGAATAGAAAAAGTCAAAGCAAGTAAGAAAACAGGAAAAGTAGAACTTAATCAGGCAATACAGCTCATTCAAAATCAGATGACATCAAAAAATCATGGCAATATTTTGTTTTGTGAAAAGCAAAGCAAAACCAACTCTTTCAGCCTGTTTCAAATTCTCAGCTCGGAATAGATTTTCATTATGCTACTTTAGAAGTATGCGATTTTTTAAAAATTAAAATAATTACCAGTGTCAATATTGAATGGAATGCTTTTATTTTGCTGAAATGTTCTGACAGCTTTGACACAAAGTATTTTCATTTTTATCCTCTTGAGAAGCCGTATGTGAGTTTCTGAGAGGGTAGAGACATGAAATATTGCTGTGTGGGAATGACCATGTCCCTCAACCTATTCATGTCATCTTTGCTTGTAAGAAAGGTTGTGGTGAAGAATAGTTAACTATCTCATGTTAGCCATAGATGAACACAAGGATAATTACAATGGAATAATAGATAATACATTTTCTTTTCTTTGCTTCCTGCATATCAACTAAGAAAGCAGAAGAGACAAACATCACTTTTGAAGGCCTTGTGCAGGTAACAGGCATATTGTTAAATTTAGTGTTCCACCGCACTGATAAAAGTCAAGACCAACCCAGTGAAAGTCAAGGGATTTGCACTAGTGTAAGATTGACATAAATGAGAAAGTAGGCCCAGGATCCCATTCACATTCACAAAGCCTCACAAGGACATATTACTAACAGGAAAAAATCAGCAGGAAAGAATTTGTTCATTGCAGGACTGATTTGAAGTTTGTTGTGAACAAATCACCTTCCACTAACATTGCCTGAACTTCTAAAAGCTCATAATTTTGGAAAAACAGTCTTAAACTTTTCATTATAACTGCCCAAATTTTATAAACGTATCGTAAACAAAGGAGAAAGTGCTAGATGGGTCTAGCGAGTTAATAAGTGCTGAGATTTGAGTGCACACATTCTCCCTCTTTCTCCAACAGGGAAGGCATTTACGTACCATGTATGGTTTATTTTATTACACTCTTATTTGTTAACCTCAGACAACCTCTTTCTTATCTAAGGAAACAAAAATGCTTTTGTAGCTAGATGAAAAATGTCTCTAAAGAATAATCCTCTTGTAGGGAAACTGCAGTAACAATCTGTTTTCCAGAGATCTGAAGGCTGGCAAACCAACAAATCTCAGCTCCCTTGAAAAGATCATTTCTTCCCTCTCTTGTGCTAGGATTAGGACAAAAAGGGAATTGAGGAAATTTGCTTCAGCAGAAGGTAGGCAAGGCAGGGCAAGACTTTGTGAGGAAAACCTATGTACCTCTGTGACACTGAATAGAAGGAAGACAGTGGAAATCAATAGAAATGTTCCTGACTGCAACCTCAATTAAATAAGGTGATAAATTAAATTTGCCAGTCTTAACTCCTATCAAAGCCAGTGAGATCAAGCATATGGTGAAAGATACCTACATACACTCACCAAAAACTCACAAGAAAGGACATCAAGAATGTTATGGTCACATTAGAAATCCTGTCTCCTAAACCTCAGGTTTTCCTTTTGTTTGTGCTATGAAACCACTGAGAACTATAGCCTAGGCAGATATAAGCCCTACAGACATAGTTAGATATCATCTCCTCAAACCCAGCACTGCCAAACACAAACTGGGTTCCTGATTTGTTACAAATAATCTGTCAGGTCTCGATCTTCTCAAGTTGAATTTGAGTGAGAAAGAGGAATTGGAAACCTTTAACAGTACAAGCATGGTTACTTGCTTATGCATAAAAGCCAATGATGGGTATGTTAGGTTATCTGCACCAGCTCTGCTTTTACTGGAATACTTTGTATTTAAGTCCAGAATAGATTTATGTATTTATGTTTAAACCTAGAAAACAGACAAGCTTTTTCTGGTGACGGGCACATGGTTCCCCATCATTCAACCGATGTTATAAATCCCTTTCTGTGGGATCTAATCCTTAGGGAATTTGAGCTCTCAGTAGGGAAGGATCTGTTTCACTCCTTGAGACTGAATATATCAAATGACACTTCAAAGGAATCCCCAAGGCATTCAGGCTGGGGTAGCATGTCAGAAGTGGGATGCTCAGCACATAGCATGCCAGATGTTTCCCTCATAAGATTGCCATTGGAAGGAAGGCTGGAGTGTGTTTGAGTGACAACTTAGGATTCAGGAGCCTACAGCTTACCTACATCTTGCTTTCCACACCAAAATCCTTTCATAAATCATAAAATAATTTGTCTCATTAAAAAGTCATCATTAAAAGGATGGTATTACAAGGATCATTATTCTGCACAAGTTCTTCAAATGCCTGTGTCAAGTCTTTTAGGCTATAGGATGCACAGGCAATGAAGGAGAGCTTTCGAGTTTTCACCCTGGATTAATCTCTTACAATTAGTAGGGTAGGCTTTTATCATCCTCTGGGGTATCATCCTGGTTCACTGAAGATCTTTATAACTCTTAAGTTTTGTGCATCTCTCCTCTGAAAGAAAACCTCTGAACCTCTTTTCATGAGAAGTGTTACCCAAGTACTCAAATATCTGGGGGAAAAGTAATGAGGGTAAATCCACGGATACTGCAGCCCATATGTGCAAATGTGCAACCTACTGTATTACTGTGAACTGTGCAGATGGCCAAGGACCTCTGAATCAGCTTACAGCAGAAAATCTAAACTGATTAAAATTTACATGAGATTTATGTGATTAACTATCATAAAAATTTTAGATTACTGAAAATTATCCTATTAAACTGTATCTTTATAATCAGCCATGTCAGCATGTCTTAAGTCCAGTTGAATAATAAATGACTTCTTAAACCTACACAGTGTAACTGTCCCTCCAGTCCTGACACCAGCCTTGACAACTGCTCATAATTTGAAAAAAATCAAAAGACTTGACAGAGGATATAAATATAAAGTAACCTGCTGCCAGTTCAGAGACTTGAGACCAGAAAGAAAAATAGCAGTTTTTAACAAGCTGCCTTTCAGAACTTCTGCTCTTGCAGTCTTTTTGTTGTTTTTGAAACAAAATAATGAGAACTGAACATCCATGGTACCTTGTGCAATCACTGCAGTGAAGCCTATAAAGATAACCAGAAGATTTTATTTCATATTTCTTTGCATCCTCATGTTTACATATGTCCACAAACAAACAATTGTAAGTTATGTATATTGTAAAGTCAGACATTTAGAATTAGAGTAAGCCATAGTTCTGTATAATATGTAGGAGCAACTCTAATTTAACTCCAGCTTGTACCTCGCTTTGTGAATGGGTTCAAGTCACTTGGATAAAACAAAACAAAACAAAACAAAACAGGAATCCTGCAGCTGAAGTCTGTGCCACAACATATAGGCACAATGGGGGCAGGAATAAGGACGGAAGCTGTGGCTCACTGCATGGGCCAAAGGTGTACAGTCAATAACAGGGCTGACTCTTTTCTTTTGCTGATCTCACACTTCTGAGAGGCTCCTAGTACAGCCTGTTCTTCAGGGGCCAGTGATTTGGTTTAACAGGTGATAGCTCCATGAAACTGAAAGAGAATTTCCTGGAAAAAAGACTTTTCTTTCCTTTCATCAAAATTTCAAAGCCTTGCTTCAAACAGTGGACATGCTAGCACTTCTCAAAGAGAAAAATAAAAAAAGGTCATTTGTATGTACTACAAGATAACACTGAAGAATTTTGCTATTGTCAGTAAAGCAGAGATTTTCAGAATTATTTCAAGGCTTTTTTTACCTGATGGGTTAGATTTAGCACAGAAGCAACCATAAATAGTGGCTCAAGGATGTTCTTTCTGATCTGCATTATTGGTCTTACTTGCTTATTACTTGGTTTTATATGCTTCAGGCCATGAAGTTTCTTAGCTTTGCTAACATTATTAGTATTCCCTCTGGGCAGTGACACTTCAGATGTTCCTGCCCTAAATGAAACAATTTACATATTTAAAATACCCATGTACATATACACACAGACGTGAACATATACATGAACATATATGTGCACATATGTAGATATATGCAAACACATTCAATTTCTATGTATCTGCATATATGTAATAACACCAAGAATAGTTTTATTAACTTTTTTTCCCAGGCCAGCAGAAAAAAATCCATTTATTTGTTTAGTTCTTAAGACTCAGTTTGTAAATAATTTTGCAATTTATTTGTGTTTGGCACAAAGGAATGTAACAAAAATTTCCTTAAAATATTTGGATGCAATTTTGCTAGGTTTACTGCTCTCACTTTGCAAACACGTCAGAAAATAGCAATTGTCGGTTGTCTGTGACACTTTTCAAGGATTAATCCACAAAGCTTTATGACTGCACTTGCTTCTCTCATGGTTTGTGGCTGGGAAAGCTTCTCTAAAGGCACCTGAAGGCAAGCCTGTAGGACACCCAGAGGGATAGAGTATTGTCAGCTCTCAGGGTACAGCAGCATCCTAGGAAGGCCCAAGGATGGGCACAGGGAGGAGCTGAGCTCTGCAAGTGGCACGGCATCAAGCTTGTTATCTTCTGCTGAGGAGGATCTCAGGAGAGCTGATGAGAAACGGTGCCGCCATGCCCTGGGATATCTACTCCGCACTCTATCCAGGTGCCTGAAGAGCCCTGCTTTGTGGAATTTGCCTTCTCAGGCAGGTTCCGAAAAAATGGCTGGATTGTCCCTTTAGTTACACCAGTAAGCTTAAAAGGGCCTGTGCATGGCATTTGCTGGTTGGAGAGCTTCTCTGCACATGGAATTTTGTATTGATATGACAGGCTAGGCCTTTGTTGATATGCCTTGCTGGCTGCCCTACATTAGTTAGGTATTAAAAAAACCCCACAGAGCCCAAGCCCCAAAAAGGTAGGTACAAGAAAGAAGGGTCTCATAGGCAAAAGTTGCTAACAAAACATTACATCCCTTTACAGAATTACTCCAGTATACAAATATATAATGTCACTAAGAAAAATAGTCCAAACTATAGAGAAGTACAATGATGAACCAAAATTTGAATCATTCTGAGTATTTTAAACTACATCTCTATTAGGATATGCCAATGCCAACAAAGTCTTAGGTGCACGGAGATAAATACCTGTTAGGAAAAAAATTAGAACTTTATCCATATAGCTCTTTAGTGAAAACACTTCTGTTTGTGAAATAGGCACTATCATTACAAAGCTTTTCATATCCATGTCTCTACCTAGAGAGGAAGTTGTAACAACTGAAATCACTAAACAAAGGTGTAGACAACCAAGTCTATATTCTTATTGCAAGGTAGAATAACAATACCCTAACCATTTCTGCCTGGATTGTTCTTCAGGTCACTCATGATGCAGTTCTGTTGTTTTTGTAAATCTGTGCAATATGGAAGTCTGTGTGAGATCTGCATCAATGGAAGTTTATCAATTTTATCTATTTCCAAACCAGTGCTGTTGTAATTGCAGATAAACTGAAACCATGAATATGTGCAGATTTTGTTATTTAAATATGTGAAAAGTACTGTAACACCCAGTGACTTGCAAACTGCAATCCATGAGCAATGGAAAAACTGTAGCTGTTCAGTAAAAGGCATCTAAAACAGAAGCCTGTTGTCAGTAGGCTAAAAGAACTACAAAGGGGCCAGTGCCTCAGAAGAGATTCTGAATACAGAAAGTATTGGAAACTACTGATGTTCTGTTATTCGTGCTCAGATTAGGCAATTTACATCTAGTTTGGATGTGCTGACTAAACACTGAAGTAATAGAACATGACTATATAAGAAATATAATTTTGCCCAAAGCAAGAAGTCAGTATCATTCTTCGCTGGTCAAGGTTTGTTGTGAGTCCTTTTAACCTATATACAGAGACTGACCCAGTGGTGAATTCACCCAGCTGTGTTTTGGACTAAAAGAGAGCTCTTACAACAGGAAACATGAGTACATACATAGAAGGAAAGAAAGAAAGTCTTAATGGTAGTGAATAAAAAGGCTTAAAAGGGTTAAGCTTACTAAGGGAGGAAAGAAGATTTAAAATAAGAAATAAGAGATTAGAAATCAAGATCCAGAAAGATCGCGGACATTCAATTAAAGGAAAATCTTCCTAAATTAGGATGATAAGAAATTACATAAAAAAGAATTATGGCTGTTTAGGAAAATAATTTCGAAAATATTTATGTCAATTTCAAACAAAAGCTAGCCGTAAATGTATGTTTTTATAGGTCATACACAGTGAGTGTATTATTAAAGCCCACAGAAAACAATTTTTGTAATTGGGAAAACCTTTTAAAAATCAGATAGTTCAAATTTCAGTAGAAGCTATTTTTTCTTTCAGGTTCTCATAAAAGAATTTGTTTATGAAGGACTGACTGAAAAATCTATTTTTCTTTAAAAAGTAAAACTTGCTGTAAAATGAAAAAGCTGTTTTTTTTAATTTCAGAAATTCTTTCTGTAGCTACATACTGTGGTACTCTCTGTGTCTGGCTATCATCAAACATTTCTTAGATGTCACAGTCTTTTTCAGGCATCTTGCAGTTGCTGCAAAGTGTACTGTAGTTAAAAGAATGTTAAAAAACTTAATAAGAAAAGGGAGCAAATTCTATAATTTAGAAGGAATCCACGGAATTTATAACTAGAACCCTACAAATACTGAATTCTATAAAAATATTCTCTTCAGTCATTAGTTATGAGGCACTGGATGTTTAAAGCCAAGATATGGACTGAAATCTGCCTAGTTCAAAAAGGCAGAAAGGACGGGAGCAGGGAGGGAATTTCTAAGGATTTATATCAAGAAGGGAAATTTTATTATATATTTATTTATTTCCTGAATACTCAAAACCAAAACTGAACCATATCCCACTGAAATCAATAGGACTTCTTGGGTAATCTGATCCAACTCACGTTGTCATACACCAGAAAGTATTTCAACAAACCGAAGAGAAGGTAAATTTTAAAGATTCTGCCTTTTAGAAATAAATTAATTTTCATGCTTGTTTTCCTATCCCTAGCAGGGACAGCATTGACCAGATTGTAATGCTTTACATTATAAAGAAAGGAAGAACTCCAAGAGAAGACATGAAAAAACTCTGGAAAGGTTGAAGAGTTTGGGAATAATTATTTAATTTGACTCCTGTAACTTCATGAAACTATAGTTTAAATTTCTCTTAAGCTCAATATGAGGGAATATTTATTGTACTTGCAGTTAGGGAGGCAGAATCACAAAGAGTCTTGTCTCCGATGCCAAAATATCAGGAAATTAATACAATGTACTCAAGGTGTTGGTACAAGCATATACAGCAATCTAAAGCAGTGTCGTCAACTCAAGTTAAAGCTGCTTAGTTATAGCCCAAGTAAAAATACAGAACGCTTTTGAAATTAATTGTGGTTTTGAAAAGTATTTTGGAAAGTATTGTGTCATTGTTTGGTGCAAAAATTGTTGTAGCAAAAGTGTCACATTTTTAATGTAATGTTTCTACCTACTGTGACGCAATGCCTCCGGTGGGGGCACCGGGCATTTGCTCTTGGTTTCAGGAGTTACCAGGCTGCTCTGAAGGCACGGGAGGTCTGGTGAAGTTCCTGCAAGGTTTCACCCAACCCAACGATGGTACAGGTGCACCGAAGAAGGAGAGACAAGCGGAGGAGCTTTCCCAGATGGTTTACTCGGCACCAGGGTTGTGCCGGGGAAGCGCTGGCACCATGTGTTACAGTTACATAAATACCGACAGGAGGGGGCAGGGGGAGGGTACAACATCCAATAGGGAAGGANGACACACCATAACACTACTGCTTTGGTGAGCAAGCCCCATCTAATGCTGTGGATAGACATAGGGAGAACCTATAGCAGTGTAAGAGATTAATTTTCCGGGAACCCATTTACTGTGCTTCAATTCATGGTGTGGGGTGCTCTGAGGGAGCATGCAGGAGTGAGACTCCCGTGGGATGAGATGGATGGATGTGCACCAGGAGGGATCACTCCCTGTGCTCCCACTGCTGATGGAGCACAGTCCACCAGGCCAGAGTGGGGCCGGCTTGCAGGAGTGTCCCAGAGGTACAGCCTCAGCTGTCCCAGAACCTCTTCTCCTCCAGTGCTGTGTGGTTCATTCATACAGACACAGCCTTTTCCTTGCTCAGGGGTTCACATTTTGTCCTTGCTTAAGATTAATGTTTTACATTCACTGGTGGACATGTGCAAATGTCTGTGTACTTAGATATACCTTAAAGAAGTTTCTCCTCTTCGGGTTATATTTGTGAGACAATGAAGAGTCCACCTGAATACACTTCCTTCAGTGTTCTCTGGGTACGTATGAAATCTGGGGTTGCTGAAATACATTTCCTGATAAGGAGTTAGTGGAAACTCCCTCACCTAGAGGGATCCTATTACTGCTATTGCAGGGTACTTCAGATCCTGGGTACTTCAGCACTCAACAAAGACGAGATAAAATCTCTGAGTATAAGATACAGCCTTCACAATGACAAAACGTAGACTAATGACACCTTCAGTTTTCTGTTAAGAGTTCCTGCTATGGGAGGCAATCTCATTTTCTACAACACAAAACCTCTATCTAAAGAATATGTAGTAAAGAAACAATTCACTCTATTCACTTATTTTTTCCTCCACATTTCTCTTCCCATTTTCTTGGGGGTGTTTGGCCTTTTGCCATGAGGATAATGTGAATATAACTAATGACAACATAGAAGTACTGCTGGATATATTTGGTCAAACCTCAGCTTAACAAGACTTTGCCTGATGAGGAAAAGAGAGATGGGACCATGGGGGCCATGGTCTAACAAACGTGGCTGTACCTCCAGACTCTGTTAATCTAAAAGGTATTACTTTTCCATCCACGGTATTTTATACATGTATTAGAGGCACTTCTGGGGGGGGGGGNAATGAAGAGAGCCAATTGGCTGAACCAAGTTTGCTTCTGAAACTGGCAGTTTAGATTCATGACAGCCTTGCTAATGTGCTTTGAGATAAGTAATTTTATTTTATCAAAAACAAGCACTTTGTTATTCTTCATTCAATGTGGTAGGTCTCCAGAAAAAAAAAAGAGAAATGATAACTACAAATCAGGTGCTGTGCATGACAGTCATTTAAACCTCCCTGCAGATGTTTTGCTTCTACTTGAACCCTTTTCAGTCTTCAATGTTCTTCTTTTCTTTTCAAGTAGAGCATGATTTTCACTCCATATGAACATTAGTTAAACATTATATTCAGATAGGAGCAGGATAAGCTTTTATGGATGCCATTCAGGAGGAAAAAATGCTTCAGCTGTGAAACTGGGATTTTGTAAATGTATCAGAATTCTTATGATAAGGAGTTTTGAAAATTAATTTTTCTTTCTATTTTGAAACATAAGACATTCAAATGGTTGCAGTTTTTGACTTCATTGAGGACTCACCACGTTTGTGGTTCTCTGTGTGTCTTGGGAAGGTGCTAAATTAAAATGAAAACAAAATAAAACAGATGAAACTGCCTTGTTTATGCGGTCATATCCCAACAAGGAATTATTTTAACAGACAAATTAGCTGCTTCTATTTAGAATAATAATAACTCCAAATACCATCAGCTGCTGAAATACAATCTTACATGAAAGCTAAAAGAGTAAATAAAATCTGCATCTGTTTTCATAAAAAAACATTGAGTTTGAATCTTAAATATTCTGGGGCCGTTTTATACTGTTTAGGTAAAACACAGGGGATTTGAGTTGCTAATTGTATTCACTCCTTATACATAAGGAGATATAAGAATACAATTTTTGAACACTTTTTACAATATTACTGGAAAGACTCAAATGTATCAAAAAATGAACATGTCTGTATGACATACATTTTTCACGTTTTGAGAATGTATTTAGGTTATGATTCTACAAAAGATGAAGCTTCTTTACAGAAAACTTCTGAATAGCAAGAAGAGATTTTGCAATCAAACTAAATGCAAACTAAATTATTAAACTTTACTAAATCTTGATATTGCAACTCAGACATTTTCTCTTGTCAGAGGAAGTGATTTCCAGATGAGACACATTTAGAACAGTTCCTACTAAGTAGTCAAGCTGCCTTTGATTAAGTTGGCAAAGCTGCAGAATATATATGACAGGACTATATGTGAACAGCTCAGCCAAGACAAAATGAAGCATGGAGTCACTGTGAAGTGCAGATTTACTGATAGGTCTCAGAGTCTGAACAACACACAGCAACCCAGAATAAAATAGAAAATTAAACTTGTGGAAAAACACACAAATTGATAAAACAAAATTAAAATTATTTCCTCTGACAGTTGTTTCTCGGATAGTCATAAGTCATGGATAGGGACAGAACATGTGAAGAAAATACAGTATATAGGCATTATTTTCATGAGTATAGAATTAGTATCATAAAAGCAGTTCTTAACATCTTTTAGAAAGAGTAATAAAAATTACCACTATGACCACCATAAATATAATGAATGTGTAAGAAACACTAAGTTAGAGTTGCATAAATGATTGAAAGGGAAACTGGACTTTTGGTAGATATGTGAATGACCCCCAGGTAAAGTCCAGAGCTAGTGGAATGCCTTCTTTTCTAAGAATTTTGCAGCTTTATGGCAGAGAAAAGGAAGAGAAGCTTGAATGAATGTCATACAGAAAAAAACGGAGAACTGATGCAGCTGGTTCTCTGCCCATAATTTTGCAGCATAAGTGTGAATCTAAAGACCTTTTAAAACTCTTGAACAAAACCAAAATAATATTCTCCATATTCAGGATTTATTTGGCAAATTTTTGGACTGATAAATTGATAATAAATTAAAAATCACTTACTTTCTACTCTTCCTTATATCTCTCCCAATGGCAGTTCATCAGTTTATTGTAGTGGCTTTGAGGTAAAGCAATGGAGATATGTGTAAGGTGACTTAAGGGAGTGATGTGAGCCAGAGAGCTGTGAAGCTTAAAAATAAAGCACTTCACTATGCCAGTAAAACAATGGTTTTCTAGAGTGATTTGCTTCTTTAAGGGCATTATTAACCTTGTACAGGAAAGACGGAAGAGATAAGTAGTTATTTGGTTCATTAGGACTACTTTTCTTGCTTTTTTTCTTTTTCATTTTCTTAGTTTTTTGCTTTTAACTAGGCATGATGAGAACTGCTTTTGCCTTGTAAGGAAATATACCTCAAGGATTTTTATCTACAGGAAACAAACATTGTTCTTTCTCTATTTCCACTAAGAGTTTATAACAGAAAAGCTCTGTGCATTGAGTAAATTCCCAGTGTCGCTTCTTTCTTAAGATACTCAAGTGTAAGGCAGCTGACAGGCACAAGGTTAGCTGGTGATCCCTTCAACCAGAAAAGTGGGGAGATTAGTCAAAAAAATAATCAAGTTAAACTGATGCTGTATAGGGCAACCCAAAAGTCAAAGAGAGGCCATACACACAGTCTAGCTGGAGCTCAATAGTGAGATGTGTGTCAGTCTCTTCTCCCAAGTAACAAGCAATAGAACAAGAGGAAATGGCCTCAAGCTGGACCACCAGAGGCTTAGATTGGATAGTAGAAAGAATTTCTTCTCCAAAATCCTTGTCAAGCACTGGAATGGGCTGCCCAGGGAAGTGGTGAGTTAGCAATCCTGGAGGAATTCAAAAGACATGTAGATGCGGCACTTGGGAACATAGTTTAGTGGAGGATTTGGCAGTGTTGAGTTAATGGATAGACCCTATGATCTTAGAGGTCTTTTCTAGACTAAAGAATTCTATGATTCTATGAAAACAGTGTTTGCTTGCACGCAAATGACCTGCTGAGGCTTCCACAAAGACCTTGTCAAGGTGAAACACATTGTATGATGATAACTGTACTGCTCAGCTGGCATAATTCAGAGCAATAACCCTGTCTCTAACAGAATATGGAAGAGTAAGAAACATGGTTGTGCTAATTGTATTTGATTTATAGTCATAGAGGAAGGATACAAATTATATGACCAAGACTTTTACAATAACCTATATGAGCATAACATACAATAGGCCATCAAATAAAAGTTGATTTTTATAGAACTTCTTTGTCATAAGAGTCCAGAACTTCAGAAGTTATTGATTCCAACAGTAGTGAGACATTTAAACACCTTTAAACCACTAGTCTTAAATTAATGTGGGATGATGTCTTTAAAGCATACTTAAGTAGAGCACCCATCGGTTGGTTTGAAAATAAAAACCCAGGTGAATTAACAGAATACTAAGGTGACCTCTTGTATCAAATCATGAGTGTTGTTAATTGTATTTTAATGGTGTAATAATTATACATTATGGCTAGAAACTTCTCTTTCAAAAAGACTTTTTCCCCTGAATTTGCAAAGCTCTGTTTAGGTAGGCTGGATCACTTTCAGAAAATCTCTGTCTCCCTCCATTGACTGCAGAAAACATAAGATGACTAAGGTCTCACCTGAGTTAAATGAAGCGGGATTAATTAGTGATAAACTGAGGACTGAAGACATCAGCTACCTCTGTAACTCTCCAGGGAATCCGATTCAGCTGCAGGGTTCTAAATAGTTTATTCCTAATGTTATATATTTTTTTAAATATTAGGTTTTTTATTTAAAGTGTTTCTATATGCTTTTCTTCACACCATCTCTCAGTTTCATACAGTTTAAAACTGAGGTCTGAACAAAGAGTCTGTGAAAGAATGTAAATACTCATGAAAGAGCTGGGTTCAAGCCTATCCACTCTTTTGACCGGTCCTGATTCATCAGACAGAAGCATTATTAGCACCATCACGAATTAGTGATTACCGTAGAATCCTTGGGATTGACAGTTTTGTGGATAAACTCTTTCACTTACTACATTTAGGAGTTAATTCAAGGCCCAGCTTAATGCGAACAGCTGAATGTCAAGGAGAATATTCTTCAATTTTATTAGCTTTGCCATTCATTTAAATATGCTTTTTTTCCAGTGTGGATGAAAATAGGTTTTCCTTGCCAGCACTAACTGCCCCAAACAGATTGTTCACACAGCAATGATGACACACGGCCAATATCAAGCAGACAAAACTACGTGGAAACCTTCCTAAAGGGGCCTGGCATAACTTGCCAGAAAGGCAGAGGGAAATTAGGGAAAATTTAAGAGTACATCACCTAAAAATAGAACTCTGACTTACCTAAACTTGAGTCTTGGGACTGCACCCATCTTTGTGTCTTCTTGTGTCAATGCAACTGACTGTGGTCTCTGCTGTATAATGGAATCCTGACCTCTTCAAGTTCCTGTATTACAAATTCATGAAGTCAAAGACACAGAAGACTGGCATTATTTCTTTGAAGTGGAAGGTCAGAAAGCACAGTAATAGGACAATGGAGAATTCTGAAGGTATGATCAAAGACTTGAACAGTCCTTTACCTTCAGGAAAGCATAAAAGGGACTTTTTCCAACATTTCAGCTGAAGAAACAGGTTAGTGAAGGAAAACAACCTGAAATAAATTGAAAATATTAATGTATAAATAAAAATTCTAATAAAATAGTAGATACTGTATGACACTCACCAGGAAAATCCATGTGCTTGATCCCAAAAAAGCAACCCAAAATATTTTTAATATGATATTAATATAGTATCATTTTTTATATGGGGTTTGTAAATTGTTATGACCCTAGCGCATGGTCTCGTACAGCTTTGCAGTCTGAAGTTTACACACATTTCCTCAGTCCTTCCTGTAGCATTTTTGGCAGAACCTGGGAGTCTTGGAGACTGTGTCCTTTTACAGCAGAAAGCATTAGATCATGCTGATATTTTTCTTCAAAGAACAGCTTTAAGGAAAACAAAGACAAATGAGCAACAGAATCTGTGATACTACAAAATGTAATCCCAAGTTTGTATTTCCCCTTAGTCATATGTCCTTCAGGTGCTGAAATCCAGAAGAAAGTTTGAGACTCTCCAATATTATTTCTTGAAATTCATTTAAAGGCTTTTTCACAGTTCTAGTGCTGACTTTAAATATTTTACAGCCTTGGTTTCTCTCCAAACTGTGTCTCTTAATCACAACAAACTGTCACACACTGTCAGCTTTCACCAGTGGAAATTATAATGAGCAGCTTCACTTTACAGAAACACATCTAACTGATTTTGGATTGATGGGAAAGGCAAACAAATATGCCCCAGCCTCTGATGAGCATATTTGTGCAGCTTGGAATTTTCATCCCAGAAGACTAAATGTGTTCTTCACAGTTGGAAGACAGATAGCACCAGGGCTCTTTTCTACTAATACCTCTCTTCAAGTAATACTGAACTAATCATGGGGTAGAGGTTGATTTCCTGCCCTTCATGCATTGTTTTGTAAACTTTAGGCTGCAGTCTCTATAGGCCACTTCCACATGTAGCAGTAGACCACTGAATAACAAATCCACTCTTGGGTCTTAAGAATGCTTTCCTTCCTTTATCAACATCCCAGATGTGGTATGTCTCTACTCTTTGATACTGCAAGGATTCTTCTTTCCTTACTTTATTACTTCCAGAACGCAAACGCATGGTGAAATCCTCCCACCATGTTCAAACAAATGGACAGACCCCTTCAAGGGTATGTTTGCCTTGTTGGCAAGTACTCAGGAGTCCTTACATCATACCTGTTCAGCCTCTGGTGAAGGGGAAGCATATGAAAGTTGATGTCCAAATTACCACTACTGAGGCAGCTCAAAGAGGACTACTCTCCTGCACAAAGAATCCTATAGGACCTCAGAAAACAGATTGCTGGCTATACATTCCCTCTATCTGGGCAATAGGTTTCTCCACTACCAGCAGTGAAATAGGATGTGGAAGAGGTGTTTTGTTAGGAGCCATCAGTATGTCTCCCTTCTGCTGTAAGCAACAGATGCAACTCAGGCTTCAAATTCCCTCAGAACACAAAGTTTTTATGATATTTTCCTAGTTACTGGTAAATTTAAAAGTATTATTGAAATAGAGGTTACTTGCAAATCTTGATGTTGTCCCTAGCCTCATTTCCATACTATGTAATACAGAAATAATTGCAACCCCAGAGAGTTGTAAGCCCATCAAGAAAACGTAGCAGAGTATAGCCACAATACTGTTTTGGGCATCAGGAAACAACTGAGCCTCAAGAAGAGTTGACAGGTACTTGAGCATGTGGAGTACAGTTGGCTGTACTGGAAAGGTGAAGGGGCAAGGTCCCTACCCATCACTGCTGCTTCTGGCTGCCCTGCATTTTCTTCTCTCTGTGAACAAAATCCTGCCTTATTAAGGACTCCTTGTGGAATCAAGCTAATTGTCTTCTTAAACACTCACAACAAGATAAAGCATTTACCATATTTTATGTTCCAGGAGATTTTTGCAATTCATTTACTGAATTGTAAATACACAAGTGATAAGAGCTTTCTACACTATGCAGTAGATATCAAGCCTCTAATTACATTTTGACTGTGAAAGCTAACTGTTACAAAAATGCTTTCTTCATTGGGAGACAAATGATACTTGCTCATTAGCCCACATCATGGTATAATACCACTGAGATCTCAAGCTGCTGGAATTTCCAAAGGTATATCTGAAGGAATATATTTATGCACTTTCTACCCTTTTTGTCATGTGAAGGAAATAAAAATTGAGCTTCATACAGAGACTGATAATTTAAAAGTCTTTAAATCAATCCCAAACACTTTACTTTATGAAACTTGAAAACCAAGGAGTCACAGTAGCAGCAACTTCAGGGAAAAAAAAATGAAGAAAATGTAAAATGAAGCATAACTGTGTAACAAAGTACATTGTGAATCATGAAAAATTCAGCACTTAGCACAGGGGAAGATGTTGTAACAACTGTAAGCAGCATGGAAGCTGCCACAACTACCTGGAACATCAAGTGGTGTTCAGGACAGTAAAAATAGAGAGGATTATTATCACTCTGCTAAAATATCACAGATATTTATAGCAAATTAAGTGATCAATGCATTTACTGTATACAACAGTTGCAATACTAGCACTGATACTGGTATGAGGTTTTCAAAGAGCTTTCTTTGCTGTGGATTACTAGTCACTACGGCACATGTGTGAGATAATATTTATGAAGAGAAAATCTGTAAAAATGTGTTATCAGAGCAGCTGAGTTTTCTTGCCTGACGTACAATGTCTCAAGCCTGTTTCAAAAGATACAAGCATCTCTAGTCCTTCCTGAATTCAGAGGAGGTGTTGGTCACCAGCCCTTCTAAAACAGATACAGATTTATACTTCTGACTTCAAAGGATGGATGAAATACAAAGAACTTGTAATTCCTGTTAGGGAAACCATTTGTTCTCCTACCATGGTCTGAAAAACACATGTACAGTATCCTACTACACATCAGGCCACTTCAGTCACTGTATAGAGGAAACAGCATTTGGAAGAATGTGACCATTTTAGCAAATCCAGTACTATGTAGTCAGGCTTTGGGGAATTTTAGTCTGTTCAAAAACTCTAAAAAGGCAGTGTCTAGGGATTTTACAGGAACCTCACAGAAAAAACAGCTGCTAAGTCACATCTAAAGGTCAGATATTACTGGCTACACAGATTATTTACTACTCTAAATTACTAACTTGAAAGATTGACTAGAGTGACTATAACTGGACTACTGCACAGCTAGGAAGAGTAGATCTGCACAGTTCATCCTAATATGGGAACAGCTACCACTCAATCTTCACCAGTTAGGTCTATCTACTTATACCCATGATCACTTAGTATCATCTGCCCTAGAGAAAATTTGCAGGTGGAGAGCATGTTCTCCAAATTCACTGCAAGAAGCCAAATGCGGCAGTGACCCAGCCCACCGACTCTTTGAAAACTAGTGAGATAACTTGG
>VYZT01024983.1:13187-23963 GCA_013400735.1 Pomatostomus ruficeps
TAAGGGGGGGCGGGGGGGGGGGGAGGGGGTAGGAAGAGAGACATGTTACAAGCTCGCTTTTTTGCGGACGCGGTGTGAGACACAACGCGCGAAGTGGCTTTAATCGACTTCGGCGCAGTTTCTCAGGGTGCCGTGTGGAGCGGGCGGGCCGGGGTCCGCACAAAGCCCGGCCGGGCGGTGTCCNCGGGCGCGGCGCGGCACCGCGGGAACGCCGCGCGGCCCCGCGTATCGCCACATGTCGCGACTCCGCCGGCCCCGCGGGCGAGCACGCGTGTTTAACGCGCAACTTCCACCGCCGCACCGCTTCTGTGCGCACACCACAGGGTGCCACACACCCATTTTTCATTCTATTTAACACAAAAATTACAATGTCCGCCTCCAGGAGATCCCAGCAGTCAGATTATATTCTAATACAGATGGATAGACACACATACAAATATATGTCAGTACATATGAACAGGCTAAATCCATTCATTTGGCATACACTTCATCAGTTAAGTAGCAATAGTGAGTACTGCAAATGTAATTTACTGTTTTAATGACCACATAATACACAGTCTGATACTAAAACATACACTGAATATATAGTAAAACATACACTGGATATATACCTAACACATACTTTACTAATTACTATTTTAATAAATTTAATAATAAGGTTTTGTTAGAGGCTGCCTTGCCCACAAGAATGCACCGAACATGAATTAAAACATAAGTCTATTCATTTTAAATTCCAGATTACTTTTCTGTAACCACTTACAGAATTAGATTCTTGTAAAATGTTGATTATGAGTGAACATATTTCAAATAATAGCAGAGCTTTTGAAATATGCTCCGATTGAAAGAAGCATGTGCAAATCTACTGATACAAAGAAGAAAAGATTTTATTTTATTCGTTCCTCTGTTCTGTGGGAATAGGGAGCCCTACATTTCCCAAGTTGACCTAAAGAATTCCTGTCAATACCTGTGGCTGCCAAACATATGCACTATGATGCAATTTTTATAACAGGAAAGGTCCTCTACACATTTTTTGCACACATAGTGCACTAGGTTCAGGATATATAGTCCTATGGAACAAACATACTCTCTCGAGTGTTCTGTCAGCATGTGTAATTCTGGTCAGATGTTAACCTTGCTGAATATAACAAAATACATTGCTTTAAATACACACACGCATGCACGCACACACGCGCGCGCTCACACCTGATTTACATTTTTACAGCTTATATATACACCAACTTTTCAGTGTCTTTGCTGCCAGTATGCACACAGATAAAAGAAAACATTAATGTGGATTAAGGTACTAAGAATTTATCAACATCAAACCACCAGTGTTTTGCCTTCTACCCTTCTGAACCGTAGTCAATAGATCTAAATATTTTACTGCACCCTGGCCAATTCATTGTTTGATGTTTAAAAACTCAAACAGAATCAAAGAAAATTTATTAAATTTCAGCCCCCAAATGAGATACTATTAGCTTTGAAAGTCAAGTTTAACTGCGATATTGATGATTCTCTTTTTTCTGTGACAAAATTCACAAGGGAAATTCCTATGTCAAAGTACAAAAGCAGATTGCTAATACTAGAGGGAAAAAAACAATGTATAAGCAATGTAGGTATAATATATACACAATACAGACAGTAGAAGTCCTTTTAACCCTATTAGTTTCAAACTCTCTATTTCAATATTGGGGTCTGACACTCACTGAACAATAAAATATAAACCCCATCTTTTAAATGGCTGCATTGTGGTAAACAAAAGCCATTAATACCACCACATCAGAAAAGTATGTATTAGCTTCTTAAACCGTATGATTTTTGATATGAGGATTCACAATTTAAAAAATAAACCCAACATTTTTTGTGTTTGTAAATACTTAGATTGTAAAGAGTACATCTCATTATCAGCATGCATACTGAGAAACTGAAAACTAAGGCAGACTTCTCCTTTGAAAAATACTCATGAAGGTTCAGGAAAAATTGTAAGAACAAAAGACTGGATGTATACTGTACAAATATCACTATACTGTTTCACTAGAAGTGAAAACAGTCCAAGTTGACTACCTGTTCAAGGAGTGGAAAGCTATAAATGGCCATGCCTGCATGGAACAATGCTGGAGAGACCAGATCTGTATGAAATCTTAGTAAAGAACTAATCTAATAACTTCTGTCTATTGGCTTTTTGAGATCCAGAAACAAAACTACAGGAGTTGGGAAACTATTTATTTCCTCATTCTCTAATGAAGTAAAAACAATACACACATACAAACGTACATTACAGAACCACAAGGCAAAGATAAAAAGGGTAATTTAATTTCTTTTTCAGAAGAGGATTCTTTTGGAAGCTCAACAGGCAGAAGAACCAACCTATGCAGTTAAGCTTTAAAGTGGACTTCACAGCTTTTTTGTATTTAATGGTATATTTTTTTCTCCATATGAAAGCTAAAGCAAGACCGTTTTGTTTGAAAGGTCTCCCTAGGCTAGAGAGCTTAATGTTAAAATCTAAAATACCTAATCAGCTAATCAGGGTTATTGCGATGATTAAAAATGTCTAAAACCAGTTTCACTTCCCTATATTCTAAAATTAATGTTGAGAAAAATTACATCAATTTGTATTTATCTAGTGCTAGTGAGGGTTTTGGCCATTTCTGATTTTGGTAAACATAATTTTAGCTGCGACCGTGAAAAGTTGCAGGAGTGATTTTATATAGAGTATAGTTAAGTACTGTGACAGCATGCTTCTAAATATGATCATTGGATTTTTCAGTTTAGACATACATAAATACTATCTGAAAACAGGCAAAATCACAAATGGATCCACACAGCCCTACTACAATACTCATAGCATTTTGAAATAAAGGAGAATAGTGACTTATGACAGTGTTTAACTTTTTAATTAATTAAGAGAGCAACAAAGAAGACAACACTATAGCCACTCAATTTAAAATCAATAAAGTACTCATTAATTCAGATCAAAGCTGCAACTGAATAATAAACTGAAGTTACGTTATTGACCAAACCAAGGTGTAGAATTTGATGGGCTAATTCTACATGTCTTAAAAATGAACTTTGAAATGACAATAGTTTTGTCTACAGTCCACTCCAGTGCTCACTTTGGTTTTTCTACACACAGTTTGATCTGGTATGTCCAGTTATGCCAACAGAGACATGGTACTAAATGCAAGCAAGTTGTAAATGGTATTGAATGTGCTCAGCCCTCCCTAATGTCTTTTCCCTGTTGCCATCTGACTGGTACAACAAACTTGAGATTTTAGTTTCTGTTTTGTCTCTAATTCAATGCTTTCTTAGAAGAAAATATGATTATTTATGGATATAAACTTCACAATGTAAGCTATATATGAGAACATTTTGTAAGTTCAAAGTTCACCAACACTACGTAAAAAATTACTTATTTTTGGGCTTATTTTACTTTCATTTACTACTACTTTTTTAATAGCATATCATCTGCAATTTAGAAAGCAGAATGAGACTTACAGTGATTTGGTGATAAGTGAATGGAAAACAGTGATTTAATCTGTACATCTTTGAGATTACCATATTGCTAATATAACAGAAGCTGCAAATACAGAAATCATTCTAAAGGAGTACAAGCAGAACGGTTTCTACCACACTGCTGTGTGTTCTGCATGTGACATACAATACACAAAAATGAGTTTGGAACTTTTTAAAGTAGAAGAAAGCAGTTTGAATGCTAAGCACATCTTAGTCTTAACCACGGTCTTGCAAGTATGTGGCTGATTTAGCTGCACAGTGTCAGTACCTCCAGGGCAGCATGTAGAATAGGGGCCAGATTACACAAATTAAGAACACCCACATCTACCGAGCACTGTCCTTTGCCGTGGAAAGCATTTTAACAGAAATAAGTTACATAGTAATTGATTTGAATGGGCAAATCTTTGTTATAGTGTTATGATCATAGAAGTAAGAAGAATAATAAAAAATTATATATATTGTTGGATAGAATTAAATCTTCACGAACACTTCTTATTTTTTTCAAGCTTAATATGAATTGTTAATGTTTTCTTACTCTATATTAAAAACACAAGTGAATATACAGGAAGGAAATTGCACCAATAATACTGAATAGTCTTGATAAGACTAGTTCTTCAAGTAAGTTGCTGATACAGATTATTTTCCTCATGGTAGATTCATATACTGTGGATACTCTAGAAGAGAGTGATCAACCTAACTGTTAGCCATTTAAGGGAATATAGACCCAAATTATTTGCAGCAGGATTTGGCACATGTAATATCCAAAGAAGTACATCCCACAGCACCCTGACAGATCAGTCAGGTTGCTCTTAATACCAGAGTGAGTCTGCTCTGAAAGTAAGGAAATTACTGCAAAAAGTGTATATTCATCTTATTGAATGAGGGCCTATATGATTTCAGATACAATATTTTCCTTCAGGATGTTTCAGCAATCAAGGCTTACTCCAGAAATAAAGAGACTGCCTGTGACAAGATTGTGTATCTTAAACTTTAGGCACTTTAAATCAAACACCTAAAAACTGGAAAACTATAGCCACAATTAGAGAGAAAATGAGGTTATAAATGATACTTGAAATTAGTCAACTGAACTGCAAACACCCCATCAAACCTTTTTTTTTCCCCAAGAAGAATAAAAACCAAACTACACCAAATCACAATGTATTTTGCTTGGACAAAGGAGTGTCTTATAGGAGGGAAAGGGAAAAAGAGATACACAGTACGGCTGGAATGGGTATTTGTTATATGGCTATCGCAGTTAGGTCTGAGTAGTCATTAAAAATCATCAGATCATTGCACACTCATTCATCAAAAGAAGAAATACATCCTGAAATCCAAAGGCCTGACTTCTGTTGATAGTGGAGGTTTAAACAGAATTTTGACATACCTTACTGTAGGTTGCCATACATTATTGCAATTAGTTATACTGAATATTTACCTCCATAGAATAACTACTGAAAATTTCTGTATTAGCATCCAGATTCAGTGACTATCCTTTCTGATTACTGCCATATAAATCTGTATTTAATTACAAAACAAGCCATTTCACAGGTGGTTTCTAAGAGAACATTAATTACCGCATAACAGTATTTGTGTAAGGAGACATATCTCATAAAACTGATGTTTTGGGTGTGCTTGGCTTTTTTTTTTTTTTGGCTTTTTTTTTTTCTCCTTCAAGACTAGTCAAGACTATGGAAATTAATTTTCAGAGCAGAGTATCATCCCAGACTTACCTATAAGATTAATACTAGCTTTCTTACATACTACATACACACACTACATGGTCTGTTGAATAAGATATTAATTTGATCCAGAGTTGGTTTTTTGCAAATGTTGACCACAGCACCTGAGCTTCTCTGTAGCTGCAAGATGTGCACTACAATATATCCCCAATGAACAGATTTCAGTGACCTTGGGCTGAAAATGAACCTATGTCTGGAGAAAATAACAGTTAATATATTCAATAATTCCACAATTCTCCAAACAAGGATTTCTTCTTTCTGAAGACAAACTATACACGAGTATTCAGCCTTTAAAAAAACCCTAAAAAACAAAAACAACAATAACAAAAAACCCAACTCAACCAACCAAAACAAAACCAAAAAACCCCCAAAAATAAAAACAAAAACTACCCTAAAACCAACAAAGAAAACCAAAAGACAAAGACAAATCCATCTTGAAACTAGTTATTTAGATATGTCGAAACTGAAAACAGTTAAACACATGGATATGACATTCGGCAATGTCTTATCTTTACTTTGTGAAGGTTTTTAAATCCCTCTTGAGCTGGAGTACCATTTTTAGCTTGGCTAGGTCAGAATGACACTGAACAATATGAGTGATGACACACTAGACAGCTATATGGACAGAGTTGTCATCAGCAAGCCAGCTGTGCTAACACCTGTATGTCCTGCACAACTGATCTTTAGGAACACGGATCAAGAAAGTCACATTACTAGGAGGGGAAACAAAAGTCATTCATCAAACACTGGAATTAAGAAGCACTCATTTGAGAAGGAGGAGGAGAAAAGGTAATATTTTTACTGCGTTTTTTTTCTTATCACAGAGAAATAATAGCTGGTTTCCTACTATAAACTTCTTACAGGAGCTATTTAGAATTCTAATAATCTAATTGAGTTTTCTTTGTGGTTTTTTTTTGCATGTACACCTACTCACTGTTTCAATAGGCTTGTGATAGGGCCAGCTGAGAACCACCCAGGACCACAGGGATGGACAGACTTTGAGTACACAATACAGACAGGATTCACTCCTAATATTAATATGTCTAACACACAGAAAAACCATCTTGGGAGTTTCATTAGGCTAGGCAAATAAAAATAAGTTGAGATCTCTAAAACAAGGGCTTTTAAATCATTATTGAGATAACGAAATAATATGATGGACTACCTGTCCCAGTTAACTGAGAGAAATGTGGCTGATCAGTATACCTAAATGTGTCAGGTCATATCTACTGCAGCCTGACTGAGGCAGCTAACTTCAGACTCGTAACTGTTCTGTTCTTCCAGGACCTGATCAATTTGTGGTCTCCTTGCTGCAACTAACAATTATTGCCACTTACACTGAGTGTTCTCACTGATGTAGGCACTTGTATATGGACTTAAACCTATTGTAAATTAATTCCTTGCAGGCCATAAAACTGTCATCATAAGGAAATGCATTTGATTGCTATGGACCGCATCAGAAATAACAATCTACTCCTACAACCTTACTAATTCTCAAGTAGTCAATGGCCTCACCCCATCTCCAGCTGCTTTGTACTGTATTATAAAACACCAAACCACTAAATTAGATAAAGAAAGATATTCTATTTTTTACAAAATGTAATAGGATAAATGATACAACATTCACTTTTTTTCAACTGAAAGAGCCATGGCACCCAGACTTTGTACACAGACAGTTTAGGGGCATTTCAAAGGAGACAACAGGGGTGGCAGCAAGCCAGTGAAACACAACAGTGGAAGGATTTCAAGGCATGACTGCTGACAGGTCTGCATGGAAGTTGTTCTACCAGCTAGCATATGAACCTTTCAATCAGCAGAAATTAAGTGCACTACAGAAGTGGACGAAGAGTAAATTTTCTGACAAAGTGCCAGAAGGAGAGTAGCACACTGGATAGCTGCATTGATCCCTGGCCTGCCCCAAAGCATCAGAAGGAGTAGGTTGCTAACTGGTGTTGGGAAAAACAATGAGTACATAGTATTTTATTAACCTGCTAAAACAGCCAAATCCTAAGCAGCCAGGACAGGCTGAAAACTATGACAGACTAAGCTTGTCCGAATTTTAATAGTTAAGAGTACAAGGAGAAACAAACAATATTCTGTGGCTATGAAGGCTGGCTTGCTGGAAAGACTTCCCATGGTGGTGTGTAGCACAGGCTAAACGTAGAGAACAGGGATTTTAGGCAGCCTGAAAAGGAGGTGTCTATAGTAGTGTACCAGGTGCGGCCTCTGTGAGGACAGATGAGTGCAGGACAAAGCTGGTTCCAGACCCACCACAGGTCACAGCTAAGCCCCACAGCCCTGCCGGTCGCCCCTCTGTGAAAATGATTTTAAGAATGGGGAAAATACACCACACAAGGAGAGAAGGAGGGAAGAAAAAGACTGAACATCAAAGTCAGATAAGAAGTGGGGAGGACATGCTTGAGGCACTGGATTGGGTATTTGCCTGTGGCACAGAGAGACAACTATGCTGGAGCACATATCTACACCATATGCTATGAAGGATCCCATGCCAGAGCAGGTGGATAATTCCTGAAGGAATTGAAGTCCATGGAGGGTCCACACTGAAGCAGATATTCTTGAAGGATGGCAGCCCACACAGAGAGCCCACAGTGGTGCAGGAAAACAATATGAGGAGGTAGGAGTAGCAGAGAGGAGTAAACTGTAAACTGACTGCAAGCCCCTGGGCCTCACGGCATGAGTAGAGGAGTCATGAGTGAAGCTGAGATTAAAAGGCAGGGTAATGCTAATTTTTTAATTGTTTCTAGCTCTCCAAATTGACTTCAAAAAATAATTTAAAATCATTTCCCCAAGTCAACTGTTTTACCTGTGATAATAACTACTATGCAATGTCTCTATCTAGGTCTCAACACAAGTGTTTTCTCATCCAGTTTTGTCCCCCTGTCCTGTTGAGGGAGAGTGAGAGAGCATCTGGGTGGGCATCTGGCTGCTGGCCAAGGCTAACCCACTACAAGCACTCAAGCTGAGGAGCAATACAAGGGGAAGGCTGAAGGTTTTAGCAGAGATAGTGTAAAATTATTTCTTCCTCTGATGGGATTACAGGATCACAGAATCACAGAATATTCTGAGTTGGAAGGGATCCATGAAGATCATCGAGTCCGACTCATAAATGAATGGCCCATACAGGGACTGAACCCACAACCTTGACATTATTACCATAACTAATACATGATTAACTACACATGTTGAAGAATCTTGTTACAGAAAATGAACAGATCTAATGTCTCTTACACTGTTTACACAACTAGAATATGAAGAAGAAATTAATAATGCGATACAGTTTATCAGCAAGCATAACAAGGGTCTATTTATAACAAAAATAATCTCAACTTTTTGAGAGAAAAGTATTTCAAGAAATAACTTATTTTTCATGTATAAAAAAGACTGCCCATGGGTTTTAAAATAAGACATGTTCTTAAATGATTTTTCTTTTTATTAGAAGACTTTTTAAGAAAAATCTTTATATTTGAACTTCAAGTAGATGGAATTTCCTTTCAGAGCTCTTTCAGTAAAAATTTATTTATTTGTTATCATTTTGCTATTACCTTTCAGTCATCTTCTGTATTTTAAGAATAGAACTGAACCAAACCCTAATCCTCTTGAGGTCTCTGTTTGCCCTTGGTGATACTCTGTTTAAGTATTTTTTTAATTTGTTAAAACATCCACTTTGCATTTAGGTATTTGTCCGTAAGATATAGATGGTATAAGATGAAGAAAAATCTCTTATTTTATCAGGAACCCTTGTGGAAATAATTCAGCTCCAGGAGTAGGATAAAGATCGCTAATGTGACAAGACCCAGGATAAGACAAAAAATAACCTTCTAAAGAACATCTTGTCATTTNAAAGAATCATTCTGGGCAAAAGGAAGCCCAAGTACTTTTGGCAAAGTCAGATGTATGATACTAGATGTTCTGTCTGTCACAGTGTGGGGCAGAAAGTGGTGTGAATGGTCCCTGGCCTAGTGGTGTATTAGAAACATGCACAGTGATTGTCTGCCTCGGCTCTGATGTCTCTTACTTTGTTTGCTGAGTGTTACACCCCAGTACACCCAAAGGCAGATGATCTAGTACCTACATTGCTGACTTCTGGAATTCTTGTAGGGATAGACTACAGAGAGGAATGAGGCCACTTTAGTGGATCAGAGTATTATCCTGAGTCTAACCAAGATTACCAAGGATGTCTATAAAATCTCTCTGAGATCTATAGGTAAAAATTTAGCATTATGCATTAATAATACAGATCCTGAAGTGATGCACTGGAATTTGTGGATATTTGCTCATGAATACATCAACATAGAACTATCAAAACCTTCAATTTCAAACTCCTATAAGTATAGCTACAGTTAATAGTAGTACTTGTCCAACTTCAGATGACTCTGAACTTTATCCATTTTCTTTTGATTTCTTTTCTTAAAACAAAAGTAATTCCCAGAATTTCTTGTGAAGAAAGACTTATGGTTCCTTTACTAGTACTTAATCCACTTCTTCATGTTCTGATTTCTCAGTATGTGAAAAACCCTTTAAGAACAACAGTATAAACTTGATTGTTTACACATAAGCCATATTCACTAATACTAGATAATTAGTTACCATTATGATGTAGGGTTTACATTTCAGATACTTCCCAAACAAAGTCAATAATTTCCCTTTGTTCTTTTAGGAGAAATGGTATGTCAAATTATGAATTATTTACAATCAATTTTTTTAGTTCCTGCTGAAAGGAGCATTCTGACATTTCTAGTTCTTATGTTTTCCTCATTCTTTAGGTTGACAAGCCAGAAAGGATAAATTATTCTGCTACTCATTAATGTGCTATATGGGCCTACAACTATGTGCATCAAGAATTAAGAAGCAATGTGGTAAGTAAAATTTTCAAAAAAACATGTCTGTTTCTCAGTCAATTCACTGCATCAGGTTACCAGTACTAAGCACATGACCTTCTCTGTGGCCTTTTCCCAAACACTTCAATCCTTGTGGATATAACAGCATTGCTTTCAAAACCAAAATGTGACCTTGCAATCCAGAACAATAAATTCTGAATGCCAAAGACATTACATGTACCTCTTCCTGCAAAAAGAAAACGCTTTTTGCATTATATGAATTTTTAAGCTTAAAAGAAGCCAATATGAAAAGGGTGGGGGCAAAAAGTAAGACAGTATCTACCAGCATAGTTTGCTGCAGCTAAAACATACAGTTTTAGGTTCTGTCACTTTCTTGAACATTAAAGGAAAGAAAGACTTGAAAAAAGTACCTCAAAATTAAATTAGCAACAGTTTTGGTGAACACAGAAACTAAAATGAAGAATAGAGTCCCATGTTGCTGTGAATTCAAGATGTGATAAGGGAAATTAACACTCCAAGGTAATGAAAACATTTATTTTGCTCTATGTTGCTCTAGACTAAAAACAGTTATAAATCAACAACTAGAGCTCCAGTTAAAAACAGTCCTTTTGTTTAAATAATTAATACATAAAGCTTTGTTGGACTTGCAAATAATGCCATACCAG
>VYZT01024984.1:0-54096 GCA_013400735.1 Pomatostomus ruficeps
TAGTGGGATGGCTGATATGGTTAATACCATACCAGACTGAACTGTCTACCTGGTTGGATAACATCCAACGAACGTNGATTAAACTTAGACATGGTAGTGGGATGGCTGATATGGTTATACCTGTGGTAACTGAACTGTCTACCTGGTTGGATAACATCCAACGAACGTGCAAGGAAGACTCCTGTTGCTGACCTGTCAGCTATCAGCAACTCCCATCTGCAGAACCCATGGACCAAAGCCCAAACTGGAGGCGATAAGAAAAATGGACTCTAAGCCAGCAGCCAAGGAATGCGCATGCTCTAAGAAGGCGGACCCAAGGAAGGGGGGTGTTGAAAAGGGCTACCCCTGCTATAGCAAGGTGTGCTCTTGGCAGAGAGCCAAGGCACCCAGCGCTGCTACTTTTGCTTTATTGTCTTTGTCCCTTATTGTCTTTTATTAAACTTTTAAATCTTAACAGGAGAGTGAACTGTGTTTTTCACACTGTAATACTTTATCATGTCAGTGATTGCTCTTGGGGACAGTCTGGGTATTTTCAGGATGGGTTGCTACTTACAGATGTGAAGCCTAAGAAGCGTCTACATGAAAGACATGAGACTAAGCTCCCAAGTAATTAATTGAAATATAACAAGCACTGTCAATACATGACCAGAAAAGTGTCCAGATGACCAGTCTTAGGTATCTACTCCTTTTATAACGCATACAAATATATCACTTAAAGAAAAGAAAGAGGGGATGTGATCTCTAGGATGTCTCACAGATCTGTGAAACAAATATATTGGCTAGATAGAGACATGGCAGCAGAATCATTCTTTCCCAGAGAAGATGAAGTACTGTCACTGTAAAAAAAAAGAAAGATGTGACATCCTGGGATAAGAGAATTTTGCCCATATATTTGGCCTTAGTAGAGGGTACCTCAAAAATTGGCTGTATTGTGGATCTGAAAATGCAGGACAGGCAGAGTTCACTGGGGAGACTCATAGCAGAGGATGTTATTTCTCTGTATTAAGCAGTAATGGAAAAAGGATGTCCTTAAGGACTGTTTGAAGGCATCTCTATGAAATACGCCAGGGAAGAGATGGAAGAGATTATTCAGTCTAGACCAGAGACACCTCTATCACCAAAGATGTGAGACCAAGCCTGTGAGCTGAGCCTAAGAAGGTGATCTACCCTTCCTTTCTTGAGGCTTCCCAGTGTGATGGGAGAAAGACATTTCCTTTTTGAGTCTCTTTGCCTGGTCTATGAATTAAGGCACTGCTCTCCAGGGATATCCATCTGCAATGCATCTGACATATTTCTCCGGTGTTGCATTTGGCTCATGGGAATTGCTGTCCTCCCAAATAAGATCAGGGATCCATCTACCCCATCTGCCTGTCTCCAAGAACAGACAACACCAGATGCTGGAGGTGAAGCTGAAGGAAACCCCTGTGGTCAGGAGTAATAGGATATCCTACCTAGGGAGACATTTTCCTTCAAAAATCCTATTGCTGAATGCTAACGAATGGGCAGGAACGTGAGGTTTCTGCCTTCTCTAAGAATATGTGCCTGCGAGTGAACACAAGAAGTTGCTATTTATGGGTTACTCTCCCTCAGCTGAGCTGCTGTAAATAACCATGTATGTCGATGGCCTGCTCCTGCTGAGAGAGAAAATGTGTTACCTTAAAACTCAATGAACTCCTAGTTCAACCCTGGCTCTTCCTGAAGAAACAAACTGCAATAAAATAAGAGTTTGGCTCATGTTTGATCCATCTGAACACACCCCCACTGTTCCTGAATCAAGTATGCATTGAAGCAAGATCATACTGGAATTGCACAGCAAGTGAAACTCTGAGAGTTTGCTGTGTTAGGTGCAGTGCTTTCACAACAGGGCATAAATCTTCTCTGAGAGTAGGAGGACAAAGGGAAGGTAAAAAGAAGTGGTAAAACAAGGTGCTGCTCTTATTTTCTCTAAAGTACGCAGACAGAAAATGCAAGCTCAAAGTCTTGACATGATGTGCTTAGGTTCATATTTTTGTTTTACAGAGTGAAAAAAAATAATAAAAGCCTTACATTCCACAGCAGCAAGTCAGGACAAAGAGGAGACTGAGACCATGTCTGCAGGAGAAGAAACTGCAAAGATGCAATACAGTTACCAAGCGAGAAAAGGAGCCAGCACTGTGGGGGTGTGAGCTGTACCTTGGGGGCTGACTACTGCGAGACTGAAAATAACCTTCCAGTGAAGGCCTGGTCCACAGAGCAATGCAGGTGCCTCAACCTTGGAGTTTCCACTGACTAATTCCTCACTCTGAAAAGGCATTTACTGAAGATAATGTTTAGGAAACAGAGGGAAAATTCACCTTCTGCAACTTCATGAACTTCCACACCACATGATGTGGAAATCATCCCACAAGATTCATCAAACTGTGTTTGTTTGCATCTATGATAGGGCCTTAAATGCCTGAAGTCTTGTCAGCAACAGTGAGAGCAATGGCCAGAGTTTCAGAAGGAGAGAATGAATGAGATGGATGAGAAAGGGTTAGGTCAGATACAGTGCTGTTGGACTTGATCAAGATTATCTACCTTGTGCCAGTTCTGATCAGGCAAAACGAAACACAACTCTGTGGCTTTTCAGGCCCCAGCAAGTGTCCTGTCCTTGGCACTGCTGGATGGAGTCAGGATAGCTTAGCTAGCAGGTAATGAGTAGCTAAGCAGGTCATTTGGCAGACAGGATGACTGATGAATCCCAGGTTCCTGTGGCTTTGTGTCTTGTGAGTCATCACCCATCCCAATTAGCTGGTGTTAGAAAAGACTGAGTTTTCCCCAGACATACAAAGTGAAAGAGATTCCCTCTTCAGCCAATTTCTCATCTCATAATTGGTTCAGTACACATGAGATGGTCAAGTATTGGAACAGGCTGTCCAGAGAAGTGGTAGAGTCACCATCCCTGGAGGTATTTAAGAGACATGTAGATGTAGTGCTTGGGTACGTGGTTCAGTGGTGAGCATGGCAGTGGTGGGTTAACAGTTGGATTTAATGATAATTGAGGTCTTTTCCAACCTTAATGAATCTGTGTTGTGGAGGGGGAAAGACAAACCCACATGGTGTAGTCTTGTTGCTTTAGGAACCAAGGTGAAAAAGATAACAGCCCTCCCTGAAATGACTGCCTCTGAGAAGTCACCCACTCCTGCTCTGCAACCAAGACGAGCCAGCTCTGCAAACCTTTGCAAGACAAACTCCCTGGTCTGCCCTTTGGGACTCACAGTCTTGGCACATTTCCAGCCTCTCCCAGCAGCTTGTAAAATCTCAGTGTTATCCTGCCCACTTGAGGAAGAAAACACAAGACTGAACACAACAAGGCCCTGAGCAACCTGACCTAACTTTGAAATGAGCCCTGCTTTGAGCAGAAGTTTGGATTAGAGACCTCCTGAAGGTCCTTTCCACCTACACTGTCCCAACATAGATCATGGCCCTCCCAAAGGGGACAACACCACTGGAGATGAGCCACAATGTTCCTGCTGTTGAGATGCAATCAGGCAGTGACAGGATGAACCTCCACAGCAATGCACAGGTTTGATTGCTGAAAGATACCTGCCTCCAGCAAACATGGAAAAGGTAGTCTCCATTTGTTGGGCTTATTTAACCCTTCCAAAACTTGTGCCAATCAACACAAAAGAGCTTCTCTCAGCAGGAAAGAAAAGAAAAAGAAAAATTTAAAAAAAGAGATAAAAAGGGAAGGAAAGAGAGAAAGAAAACTACTAAGCCCTCATTCAAGAGCTAGCCATCCTGTCAGCCTAACACTTGAAGCTCCTGAGGACTACCTTGCAACTTATCTCTCCTCTTGCCTTTCAGATTCTGGATTTCTCTTTTCCCCCCTGTCCCATTACAACAGTCTTTGAGCCAGTCCTGGCATCTCTCTCCGTCTTGTGCAATGTTTACCTACTACATGACCCCCTCTGCAGCAAGAAGTTTCCCCTGCTGTAATGAAAGCTGACAGCAAGCAGGGACCAAGGCTCATTTTCTGCAGCAATGCACACACCTCACAGATTCCTACATGCTTCTTGCTGTTGGCCATAATAAACTCTCCTGGCAGTCATAAGCAGAATTAATGCATATTTGAGTCCCCAGCTGGGGGGGCTGATGGCACAGCAGATAAAACAAAAACAACTATTGTATTTCCAAAACAGCACTAGGGGAGATGTCTTTTCATGTGACACCACATTGCAAGAAATCACATGGATTTTCTCTGATGTGAAGCTTCGGGGGATTATTGTGTGAAACAGAGAGGCAATGGCTTTCTACAGCTCTGCATCTGAGTAATTTCCAGTTGTCCATGCTCTCACATCTATCAAAGGCTAAATCTGGAAAAATCTGGGCAGGATATGGGGCATTCAGGATGGAGATATTTTCAGAATAAGATCTAATAGGTATATGAGACCCAATCATTGCAGGATACCACAGCACAGATCTTTACTGGGTAAGTCCAGTGGGGTCCAAGACTGCTTTATGCCCTGTGCAGTCATGGCAGAGTTGACCATGAGGCAGAATCTGCATTCCTCTGCCTTTCCCTTCTCCTTCCAGGCTGGAGAGTGAACCCTCCCTCCCAAGAGATCCCACAAAACATTTTTGATAGCAACCCTCTCCTCCCTGCTGGATACCAACTATCTCATGCTGGTGAAACATGGTGTGTGTTTAAACAGAGTCTTGACCTTATACAGCAGATTAATGCAGGCATCAGAAGTATTTCCCCCAACCAAAGACGCAGGAAGTCTTTGGGAAGAGCAGCATGCAGTTACCCAGGCAGGAGTTAGGTAAAGGTTCCTTTGAAAGGTATTGGTGTGTGCCTCTAAGGCACAAAAATTGCAGAGCTCTCGGAGCTAAAATGAGATGCCAAACACCCATCTGCATGAATTAGATGCAGAAAAACAAGCTCAGAGTTCCTGGAGTTACCTGCTGTTCGCTATCCAGATGAAGACTTAACTACCTTCCTTGCAATCTACCCTGGAAATATTTATTTGCCTTGGGATAGTCTTGTCATTTGCATTGCCATACAGTGTGCTACAAGACATTTGGGACACAGCACCTTCTCCTTTCCAAACCACTGTACCAGTGATGCACTGACTTACAGGACAGTCCAGCCTGGCAAAACCAGCACTCATCTCCAGCAGGAGAAGTAATTGCTTTTAGGAAAGTAATGGCAAAATGCCACCAAATACCCAGGATCTAAATGAGCTGTGCACTAAACAGCCCAAGTGAGAGACTATCTTTGCACTGAAGACTTTATAACTATACAGAGAGGATAATTTAATGAAAAGACAGTGGTATTTCTCCAAGGGAAATGCCCCGCTGTAGGAGCAGTGGTGAGAGGAGGTTCTGGATGTACCTGTCTCTCTCCATTAGCTTGAACTCAGAAGTCTATTCCAACCACACCCATCCTACAGTTCTATAAGAAGTCCACACTACTGGCTTAGTTTAGGGACATGGTCTGTAGACAGCAAATCCCATGGCTAAGTGACTTTCCTGAGCTCAAATGAGGTCCCTGGCTGAATCATGAACTAGATCTCTGCTTTTCACCTCTTTTTAATTCTATCCATCTCTCCCATCACCTGAATTTGCCGGTTTTGTTGAAGTTTCTTGAAAATGAACAAAACTTAGAATTTAAAGCCCTATCTCTTTAAGCACCACAGTGTCCTCAAAGGATGAAAGTCAGTCTCACACAAATGCAAGTACCATGGTTAAATGGCTTGCTGACCTTCTGCTAGTTCTGTTTTCATGGCTGACTTCCAACTCCAAAAGCTCAGCTCACATAGGTCTGTGTTTCTGCTCACAGTGCCAACACTTCGCCTTCTCCTTTTGTTCAAAACCACTGGAAAAGGAGGACTGTTTCTTCATCAGTTATTTGAAACCTTGGTGATTGTATTTTTCATTTCACAAGAGAGTGGAGGGGGTGGAGTTTAGACATTGCCTATAGCAAACTAGCAGTGTTTCACTACCTCTGCGATGACAGAGTTTCCAAACCTCCATAATCTGCTCATGAAAGAACACTGACTGTGAACTTATTTCTTCCAACATCATTTGCTAGCTTTGACCCTAGACTTTCCTCCTGGTTTAGGATATTGGCTGAAGTCTTGCTGTTGGGATTAATATCTCTCTCTATAACTGAACTCTGGAAGGGAAAACAAGGTTTGACTTACAGGGAGTTAAGAAAAGTTTTACAAAGCACCCAGAAGACAATTAACAAGCCTTTTCTCTAAGCACAGCAGTGTCACTGAAATAGAGATGTATCATGTGATGACTTGCACTCAAAGGATCAGGAAGCCTGTTGGAATCAGTTTCCCATCTCTGTTTTACCAGTTTGTCTGAGAGGAGAACAAGAGGCAGAAGTGATGTGTCTGTAGACATGGAGTGACTCAGACTGAGACTATGAATGCCCCTTCTGTTAGCCTCCTGTCGTAGTCAAGGCCAAACAATGTCCTCTAGGCTGCTGACAGTCCCTCAGGAGCTGAGTTCCAGTTTATTCCTATAGGCTTTTATGGCTACATATATCATCCTGAGACAATTTAATCTCTAAGTATCATCAAGTTTATTTTCTTTGATCTGACAAATCCAGCCTGTTCTTTTTCTTTTCTTTTTAACAGACTTTGTGGTTAATCTTTTGCCCACCACAACGTTGTTGCTCTGCAACTGTAGCAAGTCAGGGAACTCAGCAGCTGACTCTGCAAATATTGTTCTTAATCATTATTTGATGGGTTTTCATCCATAATGACATCCAAAAAACCATGAGCAGGGATCCTGTTCCATCACATGAGTTACCTAAGTTTGAATAGTTGGACTGAAAGAAAACTCTACACACACACATACAAAACCTACAGCAAGGACCGAAGTGGCTGTAAGAGAAAGTCAGCTTTTCACAGCAGCCTCCAACCAGGGAGCCATGGCCAGCTGGTCAGCTGAATTCCCTTCTTTTCAATGACCCAATTTACTCCTATCACTTGTGAATCAGAGGCATCCTCCAGGATTTGGCAAGAGAAGGGGTGCAAGATTCTTGGTCCAATCCCATCCAATGAACCCATAGTCCATTCTTCGTAAGCCCCAGGCCAGCAAAGCCCTTAAGCACATGCAAAAAGCCCCTTGACTTCAATGGAATTTCTCACTGGCTTAACGCTAAGCATATGGCTGCATTCATAGCACTGCCTCCGATGGCTCACTAGTGTGCCCAGGACCTGGTAAGCAGCTGACACATTCCACGCAGCAGCAGTTCTCCACTCTGAAAAGGGATTCCTGCATTCAGAGACTGGGAGATCCTTCAGCACAAGAAAAACACAACTGTTAAATATCCTTTTATTTATTCATCTTTGTGCCCAGTCCTCAGCAATATGTTGCTGACAGAAAGGTAGGGAGAGGGAGAAAATTCCTGCTTAGTTTGCTCCTTATCAGTCACTGAAACAGGCTTCTAAGAGGAGAGGGAGTGTGAGGACCTGAGTAAAACACACCCAAGTTGGTCCACTACATGTGAGGATCATAAGGGTGTTACATGAAGGAAGGAGAAAGAGACTTAACACCTTGAGGAAAAGATACTGAGTTTAAAAAGAGCTGAGAGGAGGAAGGAATCTGCCTGTAGGAAACTTGCCTGACAGGTGAGAAAATTCTGTCCAGCAGATGACAAATCCATGGCCAACACCTCATATCTGTTTGCCCCTTTCATTTAAGAGCAGCCATGCTTTCTCCAGCTGCTTTTATTCATGCTTTTTCCTTAAGGTCCTTTTGGCCCAAAAGAAGAGCTTTGGGTAGAGATTTTCTCACCTGAGAGGGGCTTGTCCTTCTCTCCTCTCCCATGGCTGTGTTGGACATAAAAATATCACACTTTAGAGGTCAGCTACAGAGGCCTGAGGAAGCATTGCATGAAAATTGCAAGTGGGACAGGATGGATGGAGCAGGATTCAGAACTTGCTACAAAGACTGAAAAGTTCTTCCAGGAACACCTTATTTAAAACATTGGTCTACCTACAATTTGAGCCTATGTCTGTTGTGTCACATTTCCAGTTCCATCTCACCAATGCATTTAGAAGGATCTTTAGTAACCCAGACTAACAAGATTTGTTCAAATGTTTCCCATAGGAGAGAGCTGAACCTGGCCAGCTTCTATTGATCTTTCATCTGTACCTGTGTCAGAGGACTTAGTAAAATACACTGACTTTGTGTTGCCTTTATTTGTTGACCTCAGCGGATTTCATTGCTACAGCTCTGTTGTCCAAGTCATTTGTGTGCTTTGGCAGAGGGTGAATAACTTCAGAAATGTTGACATTTGCTCCATGTTTCCTTAGGAGGGTTTGGAGTTTAAGGACAATCTTTACTTTTGGAAAGCTGTGGGGAGAAAGCTGTTGACTGAGACATAATGACTCAACAAACAAAAGGCTTGAGCTAGAAATGTGAGGTATACTGAATTCTTCCCCTTGCTAGAAGAGCTATGGTAATTTAGGAAAGGTAAGAGAGCAGGGAAACTTGTATAACCCATCCCCACCTTCCTTCTATTTGCTTTGCAATGTTCAAGTTATAAGTATTTAAAGAAATTTGTGTAGCAAGAGTAGTCACCAGACTTTAATTCCTCAAAGTCTTTCTGACTTCCCACTGACCAGTTCATCTAAAAATCATTTTTCCATGTGAAGAAGCATCTGTCATTAGCCAACATTGGCAAAGTGGTGACATGAAAATGGGGGAAAACCCCATTTTGACATGGTGCTTCTACAGACACAGAGAACAAACATATTGAAAGAAAAGAACAAGACTAAGATAGGAAGCATTCCCATAATCGCAGTTCTTCTAGACAAATAGATACAACAGATTTCTTTATGTGATGACACAAGCATTCTTAAGCAATTAGCACCCCCCTAGAATTTTGGCTCTCATCCATCCATCCATCCATCCATCCATCCATCCATCCATCCATCCATCCATCCATCCATCCATCCACCAAAAGTGCCACACTTTTTTTCTCAGATCCTGCACAGGTGGTTCAAAATCCCTTTATTATTAGAAAGGACACTGAACAGGACTGCACTACTGCTTGAGTAGATATCCATGGGAAATTTGTATTTCAGATCTTATCTCAGAATGTTAAATTAAGACTTTCTAGCAGAAGACTTTGGTATATAAAATTTGACAATACAAAGGAGGTGTTTGCCCTGTGTAGGTTACTGGCTACAGCTCACATGATAGACTGAAAGTTGCTGAGAGAAGGTAGGTGTGACAGTTTCTGCCATAAATGTGTGTCTCACTTGGCAAGAAAATAACTTTTTTTTCAGCAGTAAAAGGATATAAAAAAATATTTTGTCATAATCTCTGCACCAGGATGGAAATACATAGAAATAAATCCAAATGGAAATTGCCTGCTGGTCAGAGCTGACAAGGAAAATTTTGGAGGAGAAAAATGATTGTGTTGGTTTTTCAATTCCTTATTTCTTCAAATAAAAGCAAGTTGAGAGTGTGCAATGAACTAGTGGAAGATTCAAAAGTGTAATGTTGGGCTTCATAAGAATCCCCTTCTCTGGAAGGAATATTTTTATCTGTTCCACTTACAAAATGCATTAACCAGAAGTAGCACAGTGTGCCTCCTGGTAAAAGATCTAAGACAAACGTCCTTAGACTTAATGACTTAGCCTTAGATGAATTTCCCAGGAAAGAAAAAAATACTAGTCCCATTTTCTAAAACATTCTGAACTAATCATATGGCTGTGATAATTAATGATTTATCTTTTCAGTGGACAGAGAGAACAGATGAGAAGATTTATAGTTTTATTACATCTCCCCTTTGATATCTGTAATTTCCTAAACGTGGTACTCATGTTGAGTGTTCATCAAAGTAAATAAAAATGCATTTTGAAATCATGTAGAAAAATGGATAAATGTTCCATGACCACAGGTCTTCAGGGGATGGCAGAAAGCAGCTTGCTTTCAAGGGCTAGCTACACATATTACAAGTTCAAATGATGCACAAGAGATTTACTTGGTAACTGCGGCTTTTTGTCTTAGCAACTGGTCATGACCAAGACTTCAGTATTCTCAGAAGTGTTCAGTATGGTGGATTTATTTGTGAATTTCTTAGGCAAGCAAATTCTGCTCCACAAATCATTAATATCTTCAACTGTTTTAGAATAGTAACACTTTTTGACTGTGTGGCTAGTCTGACATCAGTGTATGGGAAGCCTTATGAATTCTGCAAGTCTGTATTGTAAAACAAAAGCAAATGAATGAGAAGTGACTATATTTTGCTCCCATTACCATCTAATTTAAAATTCGCTTTAGAAGAGAGAAGATCCTCTAGGACCACCAGTCCTTCACCTTTGATTATAGCATGAGGCTAGAGAACAAGAAAAGATTACATCTGCTTAAAGCTTAGGATGAAGTGTTGTGAAATAAATTCCACTTCTAATTTCATCCTATGCTGTAGTTTAGCCGCAAATGGATTTGACTGAAGGAAAGTTTTACTTCATGGCCAGCAAACATGACTGTCCCTAACTGATTTGAGATCTTTGTAGAGAACCTTTCCAAGAAAGACTGAGCCTCCACAGCTCTTAGGGAAACCCTCAGCACCTCACCCCACCAGCCCCTTCGCTATTTGGTGTCCTCGCTGCCAGCAGCATTGCATTTCAGTGGCATGTACTTTTCCAGAGGGAGAAACACAAGTAGCAGGTGCATACAAAGCTTATTAAACCTGTCTTCAAATCAGCACACAGATGCAAAACACAGCACTGATTTATTATTTACTAATTATTGTGCACATTGACATAATGGAGGAGAGAAAATCCTCTGTCTCTTTGGTGACTGATTAGCCATAAGGAATGAGAAATGTAATCCGGATACCACCACCAAAGCAAGAAGAGTAAAATTCTGGAACAGATGTCCTGGAAAGTTTGTGAAATCTCCATCACTGGGGGATTTTGAGAGCAGCCCAGGCAAAGGCTGCTTTCAGTTGAGCTGCCATTGTCTTGGGGAAGGTCAGTGCAGTGAACTGCTTCTCAGGATCCCTCCTATTGTTTTCTGTAGTTCCAAAAGTTCCCTGTTCTCTGAAACATTCGAGATGTATTTGCACACAAGACCTGCCACACACTTGCCTGTTCCAGAGGCAAAGCAGCACATCGAGTAAATGTTTTCTCGACAGATTACCTTTTCTGCACCTCTGTGCCAAGCTGAGGCACCCATGGAATGCTTTAATTCCATGGGTGCCTCATGCACCCTGACCCAAATCTGGTTCAGAAACAGCCTATTTCTCCTGTAGAGCAGGATGACAGCACAACAGGACAGCCTCAGCCCCAGGGCTTAGCTGCCAGGTGAAGGTCTCCCGGGCCAGACCATGAGAGAAGAGCAGCTCTCCTGTTGCCAACACCACTGCTGACAGCATTTCTCTCCAGCAGCAGCCTCCTGCCCTCCCTGCCTGACTCCATCCATGCAGCTCGACCCCAAGCTCCCCATGCAAGCAGGGAGGGGCGTATTCTGAAATGGATCTTCACCACTGGCTCCTTCGTTTCAAGGCAGAGCTCAGGTCGCAGGAGACTGGTTTGTTTCCTTGTATTGAGACGGAGGGGGTGGAAGGGAGGAGATGGGACGGGAGTTACCCAAACTTTTTGTTCTCAGGCAGAGCAAGAGCACCCTCTGCAGCTGATTGCCCAGAGAACAGGCGGGCTGGGAACAGAAGGGTGAAAGCAGAGGCACATTTAGGCTTCCAGGTGTCTCCACTGCCAGAGGGTCTGGAGTTCAGGGGAGGGTGACGATCACTTTGGTTCATCACAATTCTGGCCCGGAAAGGCACTTGTACCAACTTCAAGGGCTGAGAGCAGCCCAAGACTGGTCTGACGTTTCAGGTTTTGGAGTGTTTCCAAAGGTGAGTTTTGGAGCATCCCAAGGTGGGCTCTCCTATACCCAGAGTATCAGGAAATCACAGCCTTGTCTGGGATGTCATGAGACTTCACAGGACGGCAAAATGATGTTTGATTTATTTATTGGACTCTGGGTGTTGCCCTGACTTTGCAGTGTTCAGTGTTTTCTTGTTAGACTTTCTCTCTCATGGCCATGACTTGTTTTCTCTCTATTATCTATGTTTTCCTAAATTGTATCTGTGTTTACGGATTCCAGTATACTGGGTGGAGAAATATGATTGACAAATACTTTGACCAAGTGGATTATAGGAGGTGGTGATTTCTACCTCCAATCCACGGTGATGTGTGAAAACATATAAAATAAAGTCGGAGGGCTCTGCCCTCTCTCTTCCTGCTCTCTCTCCTGCTGCGTCTGTGTGTTCTTTGTGTGGCTCTCCTTCAGGCCCTCGGCCTAGCAGGCCTGCCTGGGGAGTGCCATACTCTGGGTGCATTTTTTCATTAACTCGGGCCTTTCTGCCTTATTGCAGAAGTTAGAAGTGTGTTTTCTTTCTCAGAATGTAAAAGCAAAGAACCCTGTCTTATGAAGAACACGTGATTCTCAAAGCTGCAGTTTGATGGTAACAACCAAAAGCTATTAGGCTGAAGAATGAGGAACACAGCTATTTACCTCCCCCCACCACTTCCCATCTTCAATTAGGAATATAGTTTTATATCCTGCTTGCATTAAAGATTAGATAATTTTGTGTTTAGAAACAAATCAAAAGTCCCTCCTCCATCTTTATCTGACCTTAGAGACAGGAAATTCTCTGCCACAGGTTCACAGATCCTCTGTTGATTGTTGATTGAAGAAAATGTTGTGAATTTGACAGCCAGGGCCATATTTGATATCTGCAATAGCACAAGGATGTGAAGGAACCTATTGTGATGTAAAATCCAGATCTCTGCTATGGCAGGTCATCAAATCATATCCTCACCATAAAATTATCCACATCCATCCCACAAGAGTATCCTAGCTCTGATGGGAGAGCTAAGACTTTTTATTATCCTAGTGTAATACTTTCTACAGCTTTTCCTCACAAGAGAGCATAGGGCAGTTAATAAACAGATTAGAATCTGGTTTATTGATTAATTATGAGCTAAATACAACTAGAAAAAACCTGTTTATTTGAAAGTGGGGGCCAGGGGAGAGACTTACATTGTTTAATATTTCAATTAAATGACACTGCAGGTATGCATAACACAATAAAAGATGAAAGTAGAAGAAGACTTCCTTATTTGTGTTTAAAATATCTCACAGGACGGATCTCCAAGAAGTTGATGTTCATCCTCCTGAGTCAACTTTTGCTACTAGAGAAGGCTGAAAGGAAAACCTCCTACAGAGCTTAAATCTCCCAGAGAGCTTAAATAATGTCTCCTTGGCATGTGTATTTATTGAAATGGCTTGGATTTTTCTGTTGAATTCCAAGAATTAAATTATTTGGGGTCAGTGAGGAAAGAAGAATAGACAACAAGCAGCTTTTAGCTTGGAGCAGAATTGATATGTTTCTCCATTTTCAACAATAAAAGAGGTTAAATGGTACTTTCAAAACTCCAGCTCCTCACTATGAAAGGACCAAAGCCATTTTGACATTATTTTCAGAGGCACTCCTTCAAACAACTAACATCTCTGTGATCAGCTGCATGTCACCAGAGCATCAAAAAGAATCCATCTTCCTTGCCAGCAAACACCAGCATCTCATTGTACCTGGTGACTTGTGCAAAAGCCCCATGGATATCAGTAAGCTCTTTCTTCTGAAAATGTATATAATCTCAGATATATTTCTAAGGGGAAAGCAGACTGAAATAATAAACCAGAAAACCTATTCCTGTGGATTTTTAAAGCTAGAACTTGATCCAGTTTTTCTCTCTCATTGTAATAGACAATTACAAATAGACAGACTGTCCTCTGTCTCCTTATTCAAAAGAAATATAACCTGAATTTTGCTTAGAGCTGGGACCCAGTTGGCTTATTTGGAGATCTGAAACATATGATAATAACTAGAAATGACACAGTTGAACCCAGGGACTCCAAATTTCTGTATTCTGGAATCAGACCTGACTCATGAGTTGGCTAGTCTGATGTCCAAAATTATGAACAACCCTAGCTCCCTCACAGCTGTAAGGGTAGGTTGACTTGAAATGAACCAGATTCATTAGGTTCCATTGATTTTTCTCCTGCATATCAGCATACTCAAGCTGCTGGCATGTGTTCTCTCCCAGCTGCAGAACCTCTGCATCTGAGTATGTACTGAAAGGCCCTTATGACTCCTTTTTCTCCTCGCCTCTGCACATATTTTGCCTTCATGACAGGTCTTGGAAAGATGGACTATGCTCACTGCAGCACAGTTGCACTTAAAAGAGACTCCTGCAGTAGTGCTGTGACACATGGGAGCATCTGCAGAATATGGCAACATCTCTAAATCCTCTTGAGGCCCCCTTCCTGTAGGTGCTCTTGCTGCTCTCCCACAGCCGTCCCCAGAAAGACAGAAGTCAATCCAGGAGGAACAGAGAAGATGACTTGGGGGCAGTCTCCTGCTTGCTCAGGCAAAAGCACCAGATTTTCTGAAGGGACATAATGCCTGTTGCTACTGGGAGAGTCAGGAGGCCGCTACCATTTGAGTACTACAAGAAAAGTGCCCTGAGATTTTTTCAGTGCTGCAGAAAGCCTGGAGCTGTTTTGTTCCAGCCAGGTTCATCAGTGCCCTGCTCATCTCTTACACACACAGAGAGCTGCTTTTCCCTAGTTAGTTTGCTACACTACTTAACCTTAAGTGGGTGCTCTAGTCACAACCCCAGGCAGGACAAAGCCTCTCATCCCAACAGGGAGCAGCCCAGACCATCCAAGCAGAGAAAAGTGCCCCTCAAACCACAGGGATCTGACTGTTCTTTTGATTTAAATTCTGTGTTCTTTTTGCATAACACCTCATTTTGCATTTCAAAAGCCAAGCCCTAGCCTTTCTTCTTGCAGGTAAATAGCTGGAAAAATGCCAGTAGGTCCCAGTGTCTTTTTCAAGACCCAAAAGGAGTTATGATATTCCTGATCCAGCTCTCTGTACCTCCCCATTAACCTTGACCACTGTATAGCGCAAGTTCTCCTCAATGTGTGCTTTAAATTCCTAATTCGGAGGTCATGCACTGGTGATGCTCTACCCACCATTAGGTGGAGGAGCAGTTTCAAGGAAAGCCATAGACTCCCAATGCCACCATCCTCTCTCCAGACAAGGTGAAACAGCTGTCCTGAAAACTCACCCACAAAATGTCATCTGCAGACACTAAGCATCCCCCATCTGAGTTCAGCACTTGCTTTCAAAAAGGCCTGAGATTATGGTGCTGCCTGTGTGGCCTGAGAAGCGGCTGCTGGAGGACAGAAAGCTGCCTAAAATCATGAGTGGCTATGGTTAAACAGTAGCTACATAAGCCTCAGTTGCAACAAGAAGGGATTATAAATTGAAGAGAAAGAGAGCCCTTCCAACGGGAAAACATGACATTCCACTCATCTCTAGGCCATGCCTAATTGACAAGGATAGTTAGGAATAATAACCTTCAATTTTCAAAAGAAGGGAGAAAAACATGGAGGTTAAGATTTTTGCCCAAGGGCATTTATATTACACAGTGTTTTAAAGACCAGCACTTTGAGTTTGAACTCCAAAGCACTGGTTTAAAAACTGGAATTCGAAAGGGTTTTCAGGCAAGTGTCTTTAGTAAACCAGAGAACATCACAGCCCAGAAAACCAGCCCAGGCTTTCTCACTCCTCATGAAACAGTACAATCCTTTGGGCCAACCAGATCTTTTCCAAGATGCCTAATGTTGGGCACAACTGAACAACTAGCGTAGTTTAGTGTCTACTATAAGTACAGGTGATAAAAAGTAAATAGATCCCCTGTTTTACATTTAAGTAATTCTGATAATTCTGAAGAAGTAAGTAGAGCCATTAGATGTCCATTTTGCATGCACATTTGCATGTTAGAGAACCTGGTTCCAGGCTAATGCTTGCCAGCACTATTGGGCCATCAGTGTTAGAGCAGGATGCAACGTGGCTCACATTCAGATGATATGTCTAACTTCTGTACAGGTCGTTTCTTTTATATGTCCACATCCAAACAACACCACTGCCAGCTCACTGCAGGCCCTGCTGTCCAAGAGCTAATGTGTCTCCTGGTCACCCAAGGCAAGAGACCTCTCTCTCACTCCAAAGCCAACATACATGCTTCAAAATTTTGCCCTAATTCCCTTAATCAAACTGGTGATGAGTTTGGATGTGATTTCTTCACTATGAACTCCCTCCTGTCATGGCCACATGCTCCTCATTTTGCATGACATTTTTGCTTGCACAAACAATCCTTTGTACGTGCAAAATCTCACATTTGTGCTTGCCAGTCAAGCAAGCCATTGTCAAATCCAGCCTGTCTTTGTGCCTGCAAAAATTCTAGGGCAAATGCAAAAGCTGAACAGAAGAGCCTTTGGGACTCCCAATTTTCTAAGCAGCCAAAGCCAAATGCATTTCTAACTCATAATGACCTCATTGCAGTCAATGCAAACACGCATCCATCCATCCATCCCAGCACGAAGGCTGAAGTCTTGGCCCTCTCCAAGCTGATGGGAGCCCTGCCTCTGATTTGTGAGAGATGCCTGAATTTCCTTTCTGTGGTTTTGTTTTTTCAAGTCTCCCTTGAGCAGAAATGATGCTCCTCAGTTGCATGTTCTCTGCCACTTGCAGCAGTGGAAGCAGCCACATGACCCAAATAATTAAAGCACCGAGTGCTCCGACCAGCTCACTCCCGCATTCTGTCTGGTCACAAAAGAGCAGTCATGGACCACTTCGACCGAAAACAGACCTGAACACAGAGACTCCATTGTCCCCAGGCCAGAAGAGATGGCTGCTGGGAAGAATTTGAAAGGCATAGGTTTCGGTATATATGTTGCTTTTCCATGAAACTATATACACTTTTGCAAATTATAAGCTGCTTCCTGTCTATGTTCCAGCACTTCGGGCTCAAATTAAAATCTCCTTAAAATTGGACCAGCAGGAGGGGGAAGAAGGAGGAGGTGTTTGCTGGAGTTCTTGAGCAAATGAGAGGAATTTAAGGTCTTGTCCTCTGTAATTCCTCCCCTATAAAGGAATGTACTTCACCAGGTTGCCACATACTGAAATAAACTTGGCAGCAGTGAGAGAAGCAATGTTTTCCTTCAGGTTTTTAATGCTTTTGGCTTGGATTGCATTCTCATTGCTTCTTCTTACTGCATTCTCCTGCCTTTCCATCCAGGTGCCACTTAACATACTGGCCATTTTGCCAAAGGGACACAGCAATAAAAGCAACCATTCCACCAGGCTGTGATGTTTTCCTTCCCCTTTGCCACTGACAACCAGCAGACCTCTAAGCACCAGGCACCGGCCAAGGGATAGGTAATGTTTTATATGCCCCTTGCATGGGTTTGCTTGCATACCAATTACAGCCTGCCATGCCTCTGCCCACCCCCTCAAGGGCTGAGAACATCTGGAAGCATTCACAGGCCAAGCACAATCTGGCCCAAGTCCCAAACTGGAGGGAAAACAAACCAGGGAGCCCAAGAAGTCATCAGAGCAAGGTTCACTGAGGCACACCAAGGACCTGCCTCTGATGTTTCTTCTCCTCTCCCTGCTGTGCGATGGGACTGCTATGAGGAGAAGAGATCCACCTGCCTGCTGACTCCATGCTGTACCTCTTTGGCATCACCAGGGATATTATCATCCATGCAATGGATCTCTCTTGTGGACTACTTTCCTTCTGTCTTCAAGAAGGACTCAGTATCCAGGTCTCAAACTCCATATTCAAATATTTCAAGATTTGATCTTACCAGCCTTCTGAAACTGGTCTCCGGTTTCCTGGGGCCAGATTTTCCAGTGTATCCTATGTGCCTTGAGAGCACTCAGCCCAACTGCAACATGGAAAGGCACTTCAGCTCCCAGGGAAGGGCTGTTCTGTCTAACACCAGTGCTCAGCATGGCCCATTTTCAGGCACCTATTTCAGCCAGTGGAAATAGTTCAGCACCTGCCAGAGGACAATTCAGGCCACACACTTTACACACTGACAACACTGCGGCATCCTGAGGCAGCGGTCTGCCTTTGCTGACATTGCCCTGCAGGGATGGACAACACTTCCCAAACTGATGCTGCAGCAGTGACTGGAGCATGGAGCAGAGACACAGACGTCAGTGCCAGCTGGCTGAGACAGCACAGAGGTCAGCATAATCCACCCTACTTCTGAGGTGGGTTTTCTAGGCTATGGTCAGTCCCATGCTGGCCTGGCTTGATTAATACTGTGCTCCAGACATCCAGTTTAAAAGATGAAACTCAAAAAAGTGAGGAAAGCAAAGAGAATGGTTTGGTGTAGAAGAAAATATGGACTGGCCTTCACAATTTTTTCCTAATAGTTGTGTTCATAATGAAAAATGATGCCATGCCAGAGGCATGTATGGACCAAACATATGCATGATTGATTTATAGCCTAACATAAGTTCTCCTTTCAGATTTTCATCCAACATTACAGAAAGCAGGAACAGTCTTTGTAGGTGTATCCTTGGAGGAAAACAGGAGTAAAAAAATGTGTAGAAAGCGTTGGATTATTTTCTTTGGCTTTTGTTCTGTTCCACATACACATAAAGGCAAAGAGATAAAGGCAGGAAATAGCCATCAATATGTTGGTTTTCTACTCTAATTGAAGTAGCAGAGGCCTACAAGGCATGCAGCACAACTGTGGTCTGATTCCACCTCAGCTTTCTGGCTTAAGTTCACCAGCAACAGACCGTTCCATCATTTGCAGATGGCTCAGAGTAAAGTAGATATCAGAGGAATAGCAGCAGAATGTATGTCCAAATCTGGATTAGGGAGAGACAGATTTTGCAGTGCCTAATGCCTACAGCTCACGCTCCCACAGGATGCTGGCCTTGGTTACTCCAAGCCTTGAGCAAGATCTTTGGCTTTTCAACATGGTGGGGAACAGCAGTCTCTGTTTCTTTTAGTCATAGGGGTCAGGGGTGACTCTGCCAACTCTGTTTGATCTTTGTTAATTTACCCAATTCCCCCCTTGCACACTCTTGTTCTCACCTGAATATTGTTCCTTACTCTTTTGACATACCTGCAATGTAGAAGGTAGAGAGGATGGTTGCAATCATGAATCCATCCCAGGAGAGAACCAAGGAAAGAAACAGGAAATCTTGTAGGGAGAGCATGGTATACCAAGAATAAATAGGGTAAAATGTTCTCCACCAGGACACAGGTATCCTGGTAGATGAGGACATATATTCATTTCAGACAATAGAAATCAGGATTCAGTTGTGGCTTCATGATTTGTAGGGTGAACTTCATGGCTATAGATAAGCTTGTATTCTGGGGGACCAAGACAAGCCCATTTATGGGGTCAGCGCAAGTAGGTACAGAACCACCAAAATACCATTTCCCTTCCTGTTCTCTCAGCTCACTTCAGATCTGCTGCTAAGGTTAAATAACACTGAGAAAAAAGAAATTCCTTCATTTTTTCCAACTTCAGCTAGAAGGCTCTCGGATCTGAACTCAGCTAAGTAAGCCAATTTTTCCAAAGCTGAATTTTATGAAGCAGAAAAACTAATAAAGAGAGCACAGTCAGAGAGAATGCATGCTGTCACTTCTCTATGCCATGGTGTGCCTTCTGGTGGAGAATGTAGAGGTGAAGAGTGGATATGCAGAGCTCAAAGGAGGAGATCTCCTTCCTACTCATCCACACACAATTGCCCTGGCAGGGCACATCTGTCAGCACGGGCCTGTTCTGGCCCCACCTCCATGCCAAAGGCAAAGGAGGCTGTAGCTGCAGTAGGCAATTTCAAATTAACCAGTCCCTAGCTGCTCTTGGGGCCAAGTTGCTGCTCCGTTCCCCCTGCTAATGATCAGTTCCTTGGGATGTGTTGTGCAGGTTCCCTGACTTTGCACCTCATCATAACCTGATGTCTTAGTCAGTCCCAAAAGAGTTAATAGATTTGTCCTGTGGCTGTGGCATTTTTCCCCCTATACAAAGCAAAACACAAAAGCCTGTGTTGAGAGGCCTGTCACAGACAGGTATATTTGTTAGGGTGCTCAGAAAAGGCACTGACAAAGCAGATTTTTGCCTAATGAGGGAAAGAAAGAGAGGGAGTAAAAAAAACCCTGAGGAATCCCTATCCATTATAGTTCCATTATCTTTTCCACTTGAAGAAACAAACAAGGTAATTCTTGGTACAGCATTTGGGATTTTTCTGATTAGGATGGTTAAGTGCTGCCTGAAATCAGTTCACCCATGGTTTCTCTTTGGTCTTTTGGCAATGCTTTTTATGCCAACCTCAAAGACAACCACAGTGGCTATGAAGTGTGCAGTTGAATTTGGTCATGCCCTTCTCCCACTTCCTGAGAGTTCCAGGCTATGTTCATGCTAAAGAAGGCAGAACCTCTGGATGTTCCAGGAGAGGCTGAAGGTGAGAGAGATTTAAGGTCCCTATTCCAGGTCCCTGATCACACTAGAACTCCGGAGACCTACCCTTGGCCAGGGCAGAACTGACTACTGTTACATCTGGCTGTGCAAGCTCTGTTAGTGGAGGGGGGAATGAGCATCTCCAGAGATCAGTTTATCCAACCTTTCTTGCTTCATTCCTGAAAGGCAATGAACCCTTCTAGTCTAAAAATGAAAATAAATCTATTCTCTATTCACTGATCCCAAGCTTTCCTATGCTAAGCATCACATTCTACATAGTCTTAATTGTATTTCAAAAAAACAAACAAGCAAAAAAACACCAGTGGATGCATATATTGACTTTATCTTAATCCTGGTTCCCCAGAGTGGCAGGACTCCTTTAATATACCTCTGTTTCCTTATGGAACAGGAACACAACTTGGACATCTCAAGTTCCAACCCACAGGGAGGTTTTATGAGCCAGCCGTAAGAGCCTGAAACACGACTCCAAGATGTGTCTCTGAGAATATTGTCACTGAAAGCTCCTCAACTGAAAATGCTTCATATAAGGACTTTTAACTGGAACAGCCAAAGGAGAATGCTAGTGTCTGAGTATAGACTGAGGAATCAGCACATTCATTTAAAATTCAGATGCTAGCACTAAGACACAGATGGAAACAGGCTCTATCCCTTCTAATATATATGATCACAGGGGTTGAGTTCCTTGCAGGACCCAGGCCTCAGACAGACAGGAGATTTAGGGCAATGGATGACCTTGAAAATGCTGCAGCATAAATCACCATGGAAATCCAGGCCGGTGGGTCTGTTTTCCCCATATGAATATTTAAAGAACACTCATTTTTTCTAAGTGATAGATGACAAGCAGGTGGCCTGAAAACTGGAAGTATTCTTGCCATTTGTTCTGGGACATTTCTTCACAGGTTTTGCATTTACTTCTGTATCTACTTATTTATTTATTGGTGGCTTGCCATCTTATTTTCCAAGGCCAGGAGTTGGTTTTGGAAACTTTCCTGGAGAACAGTGCTCCTGCTCTGGGATTGCCTTCTAAGCCTGGTTTTGATTTTAAGCAAGCAAGATCTGATTTCCCTGCTTTGCTCCAAGCTACTTTGCAGACCACGCTTTGGACCAGACCCTCAGCACTCACAACATGGTTGGGACTGTGCTGATTTCATTAGCACATGAATACAGCCAGATCTCATCAGCCCAAAGGACCCAATACCTTTTCTTTGACATTATGCAGTAACAGGTGCCCAGAGAAGAATACAAGGACCAGGAAAGTGCACAGTGATGCTTCCCTGGAATGTTCTCCCACTCTCAAGTAAGACAGTGGCTCTGTGTTAAAAAGCCTTCTATTTATCCAGTTAGTTTTTGAACCCAACTCTTTACCCTTCCTAGCCTCCTATGGCAAGGAGCTCCTTTGGTTAATTTTTGGGAGTTTGTATTTGTCTCCTTGCTTGTTTGTGTTCTTCATGCTTTTCCTGCTTTTACAGATATTTATAAAATCCTCCCATGGCCACCTTTCTTCCCAGCTGAAGAGTTCTAGTTGCTTATTTCTCTCACAAAAGCTCTTCCCTGCTTCTGACCATCCCTGTCAAAGGGGTGTGAGACAGCTATGAAATCCCAACAGTCAGTCCCACCACCTGATGGGTCTGGGGAGCAGGGCAAGGCTGTTCATACCTCTACTGTGGCAGAGCTTGTGCACACACCTCTCTATCCAGCACAAACATGTCTATAAAGGGCATCTTGCACCTCAGTCGTTTTACAACACAGATAGGAACTGGAAGGAAAACTCAAGTCATAAACCAGAGGGCAAGATACTTTCCTCAGATAACCTGGTGACAGCAAAGTCCATCTGCAGGGTAGGTTAAAGAAACAACTGCCTAAGATACATTATCCAGGCATTAATGGAGACATCTACCTAAGCCATTTCCTGGACACAAGCAGGGGCTTAGGAGTGGGCAGATGAACAGCACTGGGAAAGCACTCTCCACTGGACAAAGTGGTACTGGGACAGGGCCTGGAGAGATACTGGCAGGGATAAAGAAGTTCATGAGCCTCAGTCTATCCCGGTTTATTTCCTCCCCCTCCTCATTAGCATGAATAATAATGAGGTAACACAAGGAGGCGGCGTTGTTGGCAAGGCTGGTGACAGACCTAGTGAGTGCCTAAGGAGAGTGTATGCAATTATCTGAATGAAGTAAGACTGAAGCCAGAGATAACCAGCATAAATAAATGAGCAGAGATGAGATCCGGCTGATGTCATTCACCCCAGGCAAATTTTGGATCTTTCTTCAGGCGGAAGTTTCACTAACCAGCACAGTGCAAATAGGAAATTGAAAACAAGCCTCCGACCCATGAATTTCACCATTGAGTGCTAACACAACTCTCTCCCCAAAGCCAAGGAAGAGGCCAAGTGGGGGAGAAAAGATCAGGTTCCCATTTATGTCAGAACTATCTTCTAGTCCCCAGCAGTACTTTAACATGGTTGAGTGACTTCCCATGAGTCACTTCCCTTCAGCCTCCTCTTCCAACTTTCCTCCACCTTATGTTAGATGTTGGGCTCATGGAGGTAAGACACAAACCACTCTCCAGTGGTCAAATCTAACAGTCCAGATATTTTCCAAAGCTCCAGCAACTGTGCTAGCAATTTTTTGGAAGTGTTAAGCACCACTTGACAGCAACAGGAGTCAGAAAAACTCAGCAAGCCTTTAAAGCAAAGCCAGAAAAGAAAATTGAGCTACTGCTGTCTTCTTTTTTTTTTTTTTTTTCCAGTGGAAGCATATGTATAGAGAACAGAGCTGCTGACTGGTCTCCCAGTGACTGATATGCAATCTCTTGGTGAAGCCATTGGCCATGGATGCACAAGGAGCATTCCTGTGCATCGTTTCCTTTGTTTATCTCACCAGCTGTATTTATAGATTTGCAGAATGCTCTGTACAGTTTGCAAATGACTGCCTCATACAGCTCACTCCATCTTCAAAATTTTTATGATGTGGAGCCAATCCAGCGTCTAGACCAATAATGACAGCTCACATCTCAGCCAAGCCTTTTCTTAATTGTCCACGGGGCTGGCAAGGAAATATAAACATTCGTACAAACAGCAACATTACTAAAAGGATTTTGACCAGCTGGCATCTTTCCCTGCCAGTCCTGGGGCAGCTTCTTACTGTATATTTCCTAGAGCTCAATCCAGTCTGGTCTTAAAATAGCTCAAATGATGGTGGTTCCCTGAAAAAGAGAAAATGTAATGGCCAGAGATTTGCCTTCCAACTCTGTCCATTGGGGTAAAACTTTTTTACTTCTTAACTCACCTGATGACCTCTCAGCTTTTTTGACACAGTGTGACAGGGACAGGGTTTTGGGGTGCCTGTTGGGAAAGCTTCTCTCTCCCCCATCCTTCTTCCACATTGATGGGGCCATAACTCACATGTTGGAGCTCCAGAGCTGTGGAATGTTCCAGTGCCAGTTGCAAAATGCCCCTGGTCCCATTTAGGATCTAAAGGCTCAACCATGGGGCAAAAATATTGTCCCAACAGTTGGGAGCTTGTATGGAAGGAAGTTTGGCTGTCCCACCATGGCATATGTCTATGCAATTCTTTTCTTAAACTGTACACTGTTCTTCTAGACCCTCAGCATCTCCTGAAGAAGGTTATGTCCTTTGTTTGCAGCACAGATTTCTGTCACTTCTTTCCCCAGCCAGCTGTCCTTCAATTTGGTGATCTTCTCATACTTCCACAGTTTCTTCGGCTCACTTCCAGATTTTTTGTCTGTTCTCCCACTTTGGCTATGTACCATTGCCAGAAGCATGTCCAAGGCCAAGTGTTGTGGTACAGGTGTGACTGTACCATCAGTCCTGACAAATCCTTCCTTAAATTTCTCCAAGACTGAGATCCCCACAAAGATTGTCATGAAACCCTGAGACCATATGGTCTTGTGCCTTTGCATTCATCCCTCTATATCCACCTATTTTTGTCTTGCAGGAGACTGTAAATTGGCTGGCTTACTCTTAGTTTTGTGCTTTAAATAGCAACAGGCAAAAGGAGAGAGAAGTGGGGAAGGAAATGAGTCTGGTTCCTCAGTGTTCCCTCCCCATCAATGAACATTAATAAGACAAAAACACAAACTGCCCATCTCTCTTGCACTTACAGGGAGGGCCCCACCTCACCAGCCCAGACCTTGGGTACCCCATCCCAGCAGGGTCTAAGCTTCAAATGAAGTCCAACTCAAGCTATACTTTGTGGCATTAAATGACAGTTAAGTACTGAGTAGGCTTTATGAAAACTCCTTGCAGAGAAGGAAGTTTCACCACAGCAACATTATCAGAGATGGCTGACTCAGCAACTGCAGCACCTCATTTTCAATTTCACAAAAGCTGCAGGATCCAGACTCCAATGCCGGGGGGCCAGGGGCTTCAGGATTTTGATTGGGGCCTATGTCCCCTTGCAAATTACCCACTGAAGACACAAGCAAAGCTGTGGGCTGTCATGTAATATGAAGCATTTTATTGCAGATGGGTTGGGGTTTTAAAATATGATACCGTGCAATGAGCAGTTGGGAAACAGAGAGAGTGCCACTCCAAGCCTTGCCCACTGTGAGACAGCAGCAGAGCCAAGAATTAAACCCATGGCTCCCAAGACCCAGACTAGCGGCTGAGCCACAGGATCATTCCTCTCCCCTTCCTACAATTGCCCCAGCTGAGGTCCTGCAAGTTCCCTGTCATACCAGAACCCCACAGGCAGAGTAGACTTCCAAAACATCCCTGGCAGAAAGACTGAAGTAGTGCTGGGGCTTGTCCCTGCAGCACAGAAAGTGCTCTTACTGCCGCCCAAGACAATCTTTCTGTGCCATGCTTGTTGGCAGAGCCCAAAGAAGCTGCAGTTGCTTCAGTCTTTCAAGTATCATCTTTCTTTCTCAGATACTGGGAACCCAGGGAGTGCAGTTTCCTTCATCCTGTACAAAGATTCTTCCCATACCACTAAAAAAACTCAACCATCCCATTTCATCTGCGCAGTGAGAGAAGGAGCATATCAGCCCATCAGGTTGTCAGTGTCTGAGTAAGGGAGGTGCAGTGCGAAGCTGAAATGCACAGTGCCCTGGATAGGAAAGCATCAAGCTGAGCAAGTCCATCAAAAAGAGCTTCTACCAGCAGTCACCATGTGTTCTCTTTGGTTCCCAACAACCCCATTGAAGTACTCAGGTGCAATGGGGAGCGCTCATTCTGCAGTTGAACTCAAGTGGAGATGGATTTCAAATGTACACCGGTGAGATATGTCCAATGATTGCTCCAAGTCATTCAGGAACCTCACAGGAGCAAAAAAATAGAAAACACATACCACTATGTCTAAATGAATGTTGCACAGGAAGACTGTTTCCAGATATTTCTGATCTCCTGACCTTGAGTTTGCAAGCAGAGCACTCTATTCCCTTCATTTTTATTTGGTGTAATATCAGGAGAAATCCTTCATGTCTCTATTACTCAAAGGATTGTGTCAGCTTGTCTAACCACATCATTGCACTGGGAATGTGTGTTCAGCTGGACATTCACCATAAACCCTGTCTTTTGCATAGTCACCATCTTTGTGAGAAAACTTCTCCTTTTTTTCCAATTTGCCTTTCCTTTTCGTTCAGAGATAATATGGGCATAGATACATGCATGCAGCCCTGTTAAAACCCACTTCCATGTGCAACCAGCTATCACTGTTCAGCTGGTTATTAGCAGCAAGGGGACTGAGCCAGATGGACACATCACTGCAAACTTGTGGTAATGACAACATTGCCCAGGCACACAAATGATAGGATTTCTAATGTCCTCTGCTTCATCATTCCCTAGAAGTCTAGGTCTTCCAGATTGGAACTCAGTGCTTTAGGCTGCTTGGGGCATTGGTACTATAGAAAGAAAATAGAGAGGTGTCTAGATGGTTGAAGACTTGCTAAGCCAACAAAAATAGCTGAGCAATACCACAACCTAAGACAAGAATGGATAACTTCTAAAGTTTTAGGAAACTCTTGTATTCCCTGTCAGGTGTTCAGGGACCAGGTAAATGCAGGTTAATGTTGCAACTTTACCAATGTACCCTACCAGGCCTAGCATGGGTCTGCATTGCTCCCAAAACAAACACTCCCAAGATGGTAGGTGCTCCTGTGACCTGGATACTGGGACCTGCATCCAACTTTTGGGTTGTCTGTTAGTTAACCTTAAACAATCTAAACAGAGACAGTAAACATGAGATACAGCATCCTCTCTCATTTGACAATGCTCTTTATCTTGGATAAAAACACCAGGGCTTCCCAGCTCCATAAATCCTTTATGTTTGTAAGGACACATTAAGCAGATTGTAAACTGTTCTAGGCATTGATTCCACACAAAAATTTGCACATTTGGAGCATGACTTCAATTTGGCCCATTGGTCACATGAATTCCCAGGCCTGCATTTCTCCTCTCGTTTTTGTTTCTTGGGTTGTTACTTACAGAAAAATCCACATTGCCCCCATTCCTCAAAGACTGCAGAGGAATCAAGAACAAGGGCAGGAGTGTTTCTTCCTCGAGGCTTGCGGCAGCTCCAGAAGAGTGATATAGAATGGACAAGTTTGTTCAAGTGGGAGGAAAAAAAGAAAGATCACAATTGCTTTGGGACAAACCTGGCATAGCTGTTCTTTGTCTGGCACTCAGTGCCCAGCCTACCCAGCCTAGGCAGGACTTGCCTGCAGGAATGTTTCCTTGTCTGTCTGCCCACACCATGGGCTGCAGTCATAGATCATGGGTCACCTGCTTCTGGGGACACAAGACTGAGGTTTAGCAGGTCCATTCCTCAGTGGGCCACAAACCATTCCGAGGAATGTAAATAAAAACCATTTCCACTTGTAAACTGTAAATATTGTAGATAATACTTATTTTCAGATCTTCTTTGCCTAGTAGATTTGCTGCTCTTTCTAAGACAAGAAACACATGATCCCCACCACTTCTGACTTGCCCAGTCAGAGCCACTAGGTAGTTTTTACTCACAGTTTGGTAGGAAGCTTTTGCTGAAAGTGTCAAAGAAAATTTGAACTTAAAGCCCTGGACCTGCATAAAAATGCTTGATTTGCTTTGGTATCTTGTTCCATCTGGAAACAGCAAATTACAAACTAGAAAAAAAGAACAGTGTCAGTTCTACTCTGTGTATACTTTTGAAAATATATAACCCATAGGTCTTCAACAAGTGCACCTCCATCTAAAGTAGCAGTGATGCAGACTGTGCGTAGCTCTGAATCCACCAGGGCTCTTAAAGAAATGCTACGGTAAAAGCAGCAAACTGGGACAGTCATTCCTAGAGCTAATAGCAGGAAATGAAATTTGACACGACAGTGGATATAAAATGCAAATTTTAAAAACTATACACTCACTTTTGGAATAGTTTCACTGGAACTGCAGCAGATTTTCCATCCTTTGAGGTCTTCAAAACAAGACTGAACCCATATTCAGATGACCTACTCTGGATGCTTCATTTAGTCATTGCACATGCTATGCACTAAAGGAAAAAGAAAAACAAAAAGGCAAAAAATTCTGGTTGTCTTCTCTCCAGGGCTATAAGATCATCAGATACCTATGCAGTCAGGGAAAGAGATAGTCATGACATGAAGTCAGTTTCCTGGAATTGCTGGCCTGCATTTTGTTGTGGCAGCCTTTCTCCATGACAGGTTTTGGCTTTACCTCAAACTGGTGAATTCAACCAATTAATCACCAGAGAAATTTCTACAGGGTTTGGTTTATCTGCCACATGTCAGGGTTTATCTTCATAATTGTCTTTTCCAACCTTACTGTGCAGGGACCACCACTCAAATAGCTTTTGAGAAGAACCAAGGTTCTTGGAAAGAACTAGAGATTTTCAACTAGATAAATGACAATCAGCTAAAAGTTTGTTACGGGACTTTCTGCTGGGGCTATAGCTTTGGGGTTTTTGTCAGCTAGGACAGAGTAAAGGAGAAAACCAGAACAGTCACTTCCCCCTTCTGTGGGATGAACGTATCCAACAGCTCCCTAATCTGTCCCCACTGGTGACCATCCCTCCACTCCATGCATGAGCACCCTAATAGGAATAACCCAATCACCATTTGTATTCAGCAAAGAAGGGGTTAAGCAGGGCCAAGAGCACCTTGTAAATAGATTGAAAGTGTAACCTTTGCTTATAAATCATGAGTTCAGCCTCAGAACAGACTTTTAATCCTGTAATTACATTCAGAACTCACTGTTTTAGTCAAGGAAACACTAGCTCCTCTCCAAATGGTGCTAGAGCTGACCTTAAATGATATGTTAGCTCCTCAAAATGGCCACAGAGCTCCAGCACTTCCAGCATCCCATCCCTGGTCAGTGGAACAGGGAGGAGGACACTCCCAGCTGTGTCACCCTGAGTTCTGTGAGGCTCCCCTGTGTGGCCCAGCCTTCCACCATCAGTTCCCTGAGAGAGGAAAAATGCCCGCAGGCATCAGGTTGGTTTTGCCCTTGTGGCTGCCGGGAGAGCAGATCCTCAGCAGTTTGGGAGCACTCAGGAGCTCAGCCATGGGCGATGGGGCAGGCATTACTGGTGGAACATGGTGTGCCTTCTTGCAGCTCTCCTCCTTTTGTGGGCACAGCCTGTCACCACCATCCCTCGGGAACAAGCAGTGGTCAGGAGCTGCGTGAGGGCAACCAGGCAGCTCCCTTTCTGATCCCAGCTCTGCTTCTGCACCAGCCTCTCCCTGCTAGCAGACTGATGTCTCTCTCTGGTCACTGCATGGCTGCAAGAGGCAACACAGCTCCCCAGACCACCCTCAGGATGGTCCCCTGTCAGAGTCCTGCCTGTGCCACTCAACTCTTACGCACAGACGAAAGTCTGGGAACTTCAAGAGTTTTCCACCACAACAGAAATGTGTGGTGGTCATCTGCCCTTGGGTAACTCTATAACCGCAACTTGTGTAGCCAAGACTTTCATTTATTCCCAAACCGTCTGTAGTATCTTCTTTTAGTGAGCCCCAGGACTATTTTCATCCCTATTCACCTCCTCTCCATATCTGCTTCCTGCAGAAAATGTGCACTAACAGCTTAATACATGTGCTTGGGAAAGTTTTTCAGACCTGATCATAAACCTTCCACAGATATGTTTTCCTCCAGGATTTTCAGAGTTTCTGCAGGTAGATCAGCAAGAAAAGAAAAATTACAAAAAAGAGGAACCATAGTGACAGTATATCACCTGGCTCCCAGATGCTCTACCCTGGGATATTTACTTGAGCTAAAACTTGTTGAATGTTTATCAGAGCTTTCAGTTTCCCCTGGGAAATGGAGTTGCTTATTTCTAGACCCGTTAGTCTTAGGACATAACAATGTGCTGTTTCTGAGGCATCTCAACTGGACAAATGCAGCACAGACCTAATATTTCCAAAGAGTGGCTGGAAAGATCCTACAATGAGCAGATGTTCTGCCAGCACCTCCTGAATTGCTGGAGTTCTTAAAGTTGTAAACAGGGTTATCACATTGCAATGAACTCCAAGATCTCTCTGGACTGGATCCATTTTCCATCCCCTCCATGGGAGTGATCCAGGAGCTGAATGATTCATTAGCGGCGACTGGCCACAGCACACAGCAGCAGCACATGTCCTAGGGTTTTATGGGAGTAGTTGTGTTAGTAGCAGAGTGTTGTATTCACTGCAGAAACACTGGTGTGCGTTTCACCTCGCAGCTGCCTCACTGCTGTCCTTACTGAATCCTCACTTGGAAGATCTTGCCTTTCCCCTAAATTTGCTTTGCCCAGCATCTCAAGGGCAGGAAATACCAAAGGCAAACCTGGACCAGCAGGTCATGGTCTGTTAGTGGCACATCAAACAATAGAGTCTCAAATGTCAAATGAAAACATACACCCATGGTTCCCCTTTAAATTGTGTATCCTTCACACTGGGCTAAAAATTCAAATATTCACACCCCTCTCCCAAAAAACATACATCTGCAGGGATGATGTGGTGACCTGACCATTTGTCTGAGGTCAAATGAGATGCAGAAACTGCCACTGTCTTATCCAGGGTATGTAGGAAAGTATGTGTTTCATTGTTTGTACCTGCGGGGACACCACAACAGCCTGTCAGCCCAGACGAAAAAGCAAGCTCCTCGGCCATTCTGCTTCAGAACTATTAAGGACAGTAAGTAAGGGCAGAGGGTTGGTGCAGTTCTGTAGAACTGGCTGTTAAAGTCATACTTGGTTTTCAAACCTGCTGTTGAAAACGCTTCTTGCAGTTGAGCCAATTCATATCAACTTCTTGAGTCCTAACCTCTAACTCAGCGACTAGGAATTCACTCACTTCCTCTTAGAAAGCCTGAGCGTAGTAGTTCTGCAAAGATGCTGAATTTCTAAATGTGTGATAATCTTACACCTTTGCTCACAGTCAAGTAATTTCTTGCTTGAAAAGTCTCCTTCAGCTTTTGCAACCCATCTCCCCAAATATGCTTTTATTTTCTCCCTTTTCCATTGCAAAATATTTGCATCCAGACTAGATGTGTCCCATTCCAGCAACACATGGCACATAGCTTTTTAGGCTTGGCTCTCCCTCTGGGGGAAGATTGCCTAGAGCTGATCTGTCCCCCAGTGCTAAGGAGGGATTGCAGCTAAGAAGCTTTTTTCAGAGTGATATCCCAACTTCTACAGGCCACAAATAAACAATCTTACCCAAAGCTCCGGAGAAATCTTCCATATTATGCATGGGATAGTAAAACTCAGTGGCATATATTTTTCTGTAATTTCTTCTAAGCCCGTATATTCCTGGTGACAGCAAGACACATCCATTCAATTTAGTACAGTGAAGGGAAGAAAGAACAATCTCTTCTTTAATTGAGGGCTTCCATCCTGTTACTGCTGCTACCACAGAATGCATTTGAGCAGGTTAAACTGACCTCCATTAGCACCCTGTGCTGCTGAGATAATACCACAGCACCATATCCATTTAGATTGCCAAATTTTGGCTGCTGTGGTAAGGCAGGACCATTCTAGAACCAATTTATGTGACCAAATGGATGTGGTGTGGTTGAATTTGCCTTCAGAAATCACAGCTTTTCCACAAGATCTCCTCTTCTTCCTTCTAGGTCTGCAGTGAGATTTTAGCAGCTCAGATAACTCCAGGATGAGAGGAAGTGGACCTTACATTATGGGTTTTTTCTGCCATGCAATTTGGGAAAGGCTGAACCAAGGAAAATGAGAGCTCAGACTCTGTGCACTGACAGGAGCGGAAAATTGGCTGCAGAGCAAGAACTGCCGGATAATTCTCAATGGAATTCTTTCTAAGCAGGAAGGAAGTTGCTTATGGAATACCACAAGGATTAGCACTGGGCCTGCACAGCTTTTAATTATTTATATTTTATAAATTAGAGCTGGGGAGCAGTTGGAACAGAAAAAAACTCCTTACCTGGCAAGCCATCGCTTCTTCCTCCAAACCAAGCTTTTGCTCTGTTTCATGCGTACTCTCTCTTTTCTTTCTCCCTTTCAGACCTCTACTCTTCATTATTACCCAACCTTTTTTTCCTCCTTTTTACTTTCTTTTGCTCCAAGATTGTATGACATGATGCTATGCTCCAATATGGTCTGTAGATATTGCAACTCCACCAGCTTGTGAACTCAAAAGGAGGCACACCAAGGCTGTGCTGGCATTTTGACTTTTAACCTGTTCATTACCAATCGTTAGTGATATGCAATTAATTAGAGCCTTGCTGCAGTAGGTCACTGTGCCCTCCTATAACAGGAGAGTTTCTGCCACCAAAATCCAAGGAGCTATGAGCCAGGTTTAGGCAGGAACCTCACATTGCAGCTGATCTCTGTCCCAAGTTCTGCACTCATGGTACCTGAGCACGACAAAGTCCAGACAGGAGTTTTACTGGCTGATGGCCTGGACAGCCTAAAGGGCTATGCCCACTCACTTCAGTGGGCATGGAACTGGAAGCAGATGTGGGGGTCTGCTCTATTTGATGCCCAGTCTACCAATGACCAACATTTTGGATGAGTGGGGTATCCAGGCCAAGAGGGACCAGACCCAAGAAGCAGGTCATTTTCAGACTTGCTATGTCAGAAATTTCTGGTGCAGTGACACCTCACAGGTGAGGGAACACAAGCTCACTTCACGTCACCATCACTGCCATGCTGTTGATTCCAAGCTGTGCAGAAGGACATCACCACTTTCAAGGGGCATTTTTATTTCCAGTCCCAATGAAATGGGGGCTGGGGACCTGTTCTTTAATTAAAAGAAGTGACAGGGAACTGGCAGCCCCTTTGCTTTGCAGAGGGTGGGACCTGTCCCACTTCAATGGGTCAGCTGGCTGAAGAAATTGAGGCTGAACACCAGCCACCTGCAGAGCCTGATTTCTATGATTCACTCTCTTCTTTCTCAGCTGAGGCACTATCACTACTCAGTGATGAAACCAACACAATCTGCAGCTTCATAGGGTGAACATGCAGTTGGGAGGAAAAGTCAGGAGCCATGAATTTTGCAGTGAAAAGAAATCATCTGAGCCCTCATTTGATTCATCTTGCATTTTTTCAGCAAAGATTTTTTTTAAGAGCTGAACTAAAACATATGAGAAAAAGATACACAGCTTCAGTTTATGGGCATATGAACTGCTTTCTTCAGATAAGACTAAAGAAATAAATGTTCAGCCTGGGAGTAACTCCATCAGCTCCTACACAGTCACACCAAGTCTGAATCTGATTCACAGAACAGAAGAAAACAAACAAATTAACTGTAAAAAGGTCAAATAGCCAAAGAAAGTGAGAGGAGTGGAATGGGAAACCCAGTTAGTGGTTTTCCTCATGTCCTGAACTTCTCATAGGCCTGAACCCTGAACCCACAACGTAAGCACAGACATTTTTCATTACAACAGAGGTATTTCAAAGCACTGGGAACTTTGGCAGTTGAGCTTAATTCTGCGCATACAACCCCCACCAGGAGCCAAAGGGGTGGTTAACTAGGATCAGATGAGGACTGAGGTTTGGGGTTGCTTGTCCCTATGCTCTACAGCCACTCATCCAACAGCAAGGCAGGTAGAAAGTTATGGGGTGGAAACGGATGTTCCCTTCAGACTGACCTTTCCTGGGAAAAGCAAATTCATTGAGGCAAAAGCTTTTCTGGCCCCAGTATATTGTCATCCAATGAAATATTGGCACTTCCACTCACAGGAATGAAGATTTCCATCCCAAACCAACGTGATATCCTTTCTCTGACAACAGCCAAAACTTAATGCCTCAGAGGAAAGCAATAAACTGCCACAACACACTGGGCCAATTTTGTATGGCTAAAAGGAGCAGAGGATTGGGCTTATTCCTTCCTGGCTTCCAGGAGGATCTCTCTGCTGATGACTGAGATCTCATTACTTACTTCCTTCTCTTGCATGACTGCAAGCACATCTGCATCTGCACTTCACTGTGTTGCAAGCCACCACATTTCTGAAATTTCTGGTGTCTCCTCTCCATCCTGCAGGCAATGCAAGCACATCCCCTGCTGCCATGACCAGCTGCACCAGCCAAACCCTTTGTGTAATCATTGAGGTGGGAAACAAAGCATCCCACATGTCTATGGGGACACAGAGTAAACAAAAATCTCCACGGCTTTGCTCTACTTGGACAACAACTACATCATCTCTAAGGCCACAGGAGGGTTGTACAGTCATCTTGGAGGGTGAGATGCTCACTTTGTGACATGCAGTCACAGACCATAGGCAGGACCTACCTGTTTCTGACTGTCACCTCCTGTTACCATAACTTCCTGAGAAACAAGACTGATGTGATGCATGTCTGCTCTGCCATGCATGATTTTTAATCCAGTTGGTTTCTTTCAACCAACTTCCATAATGGGAGCTCGGGGTGATAGCTAAACGCCGATATTTGGGATTGTGTGTCTAAAATGGAATCCTGCTCTTATAAGAGAAATGTGATCAGCCACCAGAGCATCTACATGAGACACCATATGCCCTTGGAAGGGCCTCAGCCATGTGATAAGTTTCAGCAGGAATCTTCTGAGAAAGCAAAATGAGCCAGATGTGAGACTGAGCTCTGCAGGCACTTTGGTACCCATCATCCTGCCCTGTCCCCTTCCAACACGGAGCAGTGACCTCTTAGAAAGAAGGATGAGGCAGAGCACCAGAAGCAGCAGTAGCACCAGAGAATACCCAAACAGCGTGAAAAAAAAGCCCTGCATGGGAAGACACTCAACCTACCCTCCAGTGGCTCAGCCCAAGGGCTGTGTAGAGAGAGAACAGAAAGGCTCCTTACAGCGGAGTCAAGCTGCAGTGGAAAAGCTTTGGCTAGGAAAGGAAAAATCTTTTGTGTGGAGGCTTAATTACACGCATGGTGCATCTTTTCTGAGGAACGTTGAAGAGGGCAAAGTGTTTCCATTGTAATGATAACAGAAAGGGAAAGTTTCCATGACCCTGTTCTCAGGATAAACAGAGGGATGGGTGGCAAGAGCTCATCGTCTATTGTTTGCCGACAACTGTGCTTTGTATTTCTGAAACCAACCAATCAAGAACCCAGAGGGCTGCCAGACTGCCTGTAAACCCCACCTTCTCATCCCTCTTATTTTACAAAGTGCCTTTTATTTTTAACATTATTCCCTAAATGAACAGGCTTATGCAATCTCTCTCATTCTCCACCTGCCCCTCCCCTTAGCAGCCCTGAAACCCATAGGCCTTTTCCACTGAGTTTGCTCAAAAGGAAGAGATCCCAAAGATAGGAAACTACTGTCAGACTTGTGAAAAGGATTTAGAGAGAGGATACAGTCTGTATTATGGATCTGGGTGTATTAGGGATCTCACAGCACGTGAGAGATTAACTCAGCCATATAATCCATATACAGATGCACAATCACTTACTACACTACATTTAGGGTCTAAGGCCAGGCTCCCCAAGGGTCATAGGCTTGATCAAGGATTAGCAAGAGCTAATATGCACCAAGCCAAAATCAAACCGCACTTCCCACAGCATCTGAGGCGCTGCACCCCTCTGAGCCCAGAAATTGTTGGGCTTGGAGATGCCTCTGGACCACCCATGGGAACCCTAGAAAGCAAGAAAGCTTTGCTGGAGCAAAATAGCTAACAGAACCTCACCAGGAGCCACAAGCAGCATATAAACTCAGTGCCAAAGATGTCACAGCCCATGAGACTTCTTCTTGAGCATCCCAACTGCTCTGCTAGGGCTGTCACTGTGTTCTCCACAGGGGATAGAAAGGGACCTATGCCTCCTTAGAAAGAATCTGGCAGAAGCTGGAAAATGCATTTGGGTGGCCTCACTCTTTGAGAAGAGATCATCTCCAGCAGAGCAGAATCTAAGGCATTACAAAGCTTGTGCTTTGCATGGGTGCTGTGCTCTGGTGGTGTGTCTCTGGTACAAGTCTCTGGACAGTAGAAATAAGGACTCCTCACTGAGTTTCTGACCTGGTCCCTAGGAAACAGTTCATAGAAATGTTCCTCACAGCCTGCTTTAATGTTCTTGTACCTCGGGGCTGTGTCTGGTGGTCTCCATCTCTTTGATGGGATGACAGTTCCCTTCTCTTCCCAGAAGGAAGATACAATTATGCAATGTTTCCATCATCACAGAAGGGGAAAATGAGAAACTGCCCCATGGATCTATGGCATGGCTGGACTCAGAGCAACTCGGCCAGAGGTCTTAGAGTGTTAGCAAAAACTGCTTGCCAGCTCCTCCATGCCTCATTTTTCCAGCAGAGCCCTCTGAAACCCACTGCTCCTGTAGCTGCAATGCTCAGATCCCAGCAACACTGGGACTGACACCAGTAGATTTGTTGCAGCCTCCCTCATTTTGCAAGACTGTTTCAGGCACTCTTGTTTCCCTGGGGGACATTACTGATGTGCCCAAACAGAATCACCAGCAGAGACCAAGTTTCTCAGGCTGCCACCCCCTGCTGCACCAGCAAGAAACCAGATGAACAAGCCTCGGCTTCAGGGAAGGGGTTGAGCCCATCAGCTGTCTCACACTACCATGGGAGTGCAGAGCTGAGCAACTCTGCCCTTTACTCAGCACCAGCTGAGGTGTGGGTGCTGTGGGCATGAAGCATCTCTGTGGTTCAGAGAAGCCAACTTCCTGGCTAAGGGTACCCCCAGTCAGATGGCATCCCAATGTTTTCCCCACTCCTGCCTCTTTGCCAGCCAGACTCCATCTCCTTAGCTGTCCCTTTGTCATGTGTTTTCTCATTCCCAGCTGTGCTGAGGCTCCTCCATCCTCTATCAGGCAGTGGAGATCACCACAAATTGCCGACTCCCTGTGTCTGCAGAAACATGCCCCATCATTGGGGGGGTGGGCGAAGTCTTTAGCTCTGTGCCAAACACACACACCCTCCAACTCTGATTGTTTTCCCTGCAAGGCTGCCACGACTCCAAGGAAAGCTCCCTGAACCCACAGAGCAGCTACTGGCTCAGACATCACAGCTTCAGGGCCCTAAGCCCAGCTGTGGCTCTGTGCCCCAGCGCCTGTGCTCACACACATTTTCCACTTCACACAGATCTGCTCAGCTATCCAGGGGCCAAGCTGCAGGAGTCAGCAAACCTTCAGGGAGGAGGCCAGGAAGGAAGAAGAAGGCTCTGGGCCAGGCAGCCACTCTGGCCTGAGCATCCCTCTCAGCAAGGAGCAGCACTGCCTGTCAAGGTGCCTGCACAGGAGGCACCTCTCACTATCTTCCTGATGGTGTCATTTCAAGAACAAACCTCTATCTGCAGCCACTTTACCTCCCCACACTTGCTGCAGAGCCAGTTTTAATCACCATCAGTATTTACTTTTCCTTCTCTTTCCCTGGGAGGACTCTGAAACCTGGCTGAAACCCATCAGCCCTTTCCTGGAACTGCAGGTACCTGTTGGCCTCTCTAAGATGGAGAAGACCATTTTTTGCTCCTGTTTCACCAAAGATCTGTGAAAAGATTCAGAGCTTGGAGCTTTGTTTCTCTCCTGTCTCCTCAAAAAAATGGCACTGGAATTGAGGCTGAGGGCAGAGGCTTCAGCTGGGACCCAGGAAAAGACAAAATAACCCTTAACCTTCAAGTACTGTTATGGAGAAACACTGTCCATGCTATTCTCCCAGAGGTTACCTGGGAAGAGCTGTAGTGGTCATCCTACTTGACAGGCTAAAACTGAGCAGCATCTGTGACTCCAGATTCTCTTCCCTCCTACGAAGAACCAGGTAAAACATCTTGCCTGTGAGTTTGACATGGCTAGGAGAGATCTCAACAGCTCTATGTTTTTAATGTGCTCACAGCCTCCTTCAAAATAGATAAAATGCAAAATCTGGTGCCTCCCCCAAAACCACTGAAACCTTTTATATACAGGAATTGCTGTCAAGTCCAGCCCAGGGTAGTCAAGACTGGCGTTAAGCAGCTCTTTACCAGCTGGATTCACACCCCAGCTTTTCCTACCTGCATTGTTGTATCTTTCACAGTTGTTCTTGCTCCAGCATGGCCATTGCTCGGAGCTAAATCAGCAAAGCCTGGGTTTCTCCAGATAAGCACCTAACAACTTGAGCTCTATGCTGAGACTTGAGAAGTGAATGAACAGTGATCACTTGAACCACACTTCTTTGTGTGACCAAAGTCACATTTGAATTTAAACTACCAAGTAAAAAATCTCTTACAGTTTCTTTTGGTTTATGCCTTACACAAGATGGGTTTCTTGGTGCTTCCCAGTGTCTACCCACAAGAATTCTTAAGTAGAGAACTGCCATGAAAATAGGGTTCAGTCTGGTGCAAGGGGAAGTTGTCTGGAGTTGTCTGAGTGAACTACTTCAAATATAGGAAAGGCTGTGAATGCCTCATACCTCAATGTCACTTACCAGCATGCCTTCCCCTCCACTCCAAGGAGTAGAAACTATACAAGTTTGCAGCTGCTTGAAGGTGACTGGGTAAACATACAAAATACCCTAAAAAAAAAACCCAAACCAACTAAGCAAACAAAATTTTGAAACACGATGTCATTTAGCCAGCAGTCATAGTCTCAGTGTAAGTTCCACCAAAGGGCAACCAAGAATCCAGGAAGGAAAGCAGAGCCTGATCTTGTCTGCAATTTCACAGAGCCTCTGACATTAACAGGAAAAATGAAATCCCCAGACAGACGAGAGGTGAAAGTCCTGCATTGTTTTGTCCAGTGTTTGCTAAGGCCTCTGAGTGGGACAGAAAAAACCCCACCATTTTGAGTCCTGACAGCAGACTTTTTTACAACAGGGTGTTTTTTCTTTATTGGTCTGAACACCAGCAATGGGAAACACAATTCATGTTGATTTTTACCAGGAAGACCATGGAACGAATGCTTGGCTGGCTGAAGAGCTGACACAGATCATAAAGGTGAACATGGGAACCCATGTGCCTCACACCAAGATATGAGGCAGGAAAGTTCTGTTCACCTGGAGTTGTCATCAGGCCATGTTTCCCAATTCCCTCTTCATACATCCTCTCCCTGCTCAGATGAGTGAGCAATTGTATGTGGGGTTACCATAACTCAGCTCCCAGAAACGAGATGAGCTACTTGTGCTATCCAGGACCTAGCCTGGTAAACAAGGAGTAAAGAAGCACAAAGCCCAGTTTTCTGCCCTGTTCTCACCTGGGCAGGTAACTCACCTTCGTGCCCGCAACTAAGAAGTGCAGATAACCTGCCGCTACATCCCCCTCCTGATGTGCAAATGCAGCAAGGGGTTTGCATATTTTCTAAGTGATTCCTCATGGCTTATCACCATCGAAATGTCTGCCGTGTGTCTGGGCTCTCAGACATCCTCTGCAGGATGACTACATGGTGCTGCCCAGGGGATTTAGAGGCACCATTCCAAAGCAAATGCTTGCTTGGCTTCATAACAGTATCTTTGCAAGATAAATCACCCAGCTCCCTGCCTTCCCCATCCAAGAGCAGCATTTATAATCAGAGCTTTTATTTTGCAAAGCAGAGCTGCACCCTGACCTCAGAGGGAAGGAAGAAGATGCTTTTACTCTCCTGGAAGGAGGTCTGTTCCCGGTCTCAGTCTGCAATAGCATGGATGAGTTCAGCAGGGGCAGCATCCAGTGCTGAGAGGAACGATCCCTTTGACACAGCCCATTTGAGGTTTGGGGTGAAGAACAGTGGTGGGAAGGAATTAAACACCATAAAAATGTAAAAGGAGTGCTAAAGACACACACGGCCATTTAAATAGGTCGGCATGATTAAAACCTGATGTGTTGTAAGATCTTATGGGCATCTCATTAAAAACCTATTACTTAAAAAACACAGCTTAGATGGGAATGTTGTTAAAGGGCAACTTAAAATAAAGCTGACCATCTGGTTCTCATTAGGCAATTGTCTATAACCACCATGTTATTATAAAATCCACTGTGTGCTCCACATCTGCTTATCTCTGCTCTCCCTGCCTGCCCCTAAAAGGGCAACACCGGCTGAGACTGAGAGTCTAGAAGGAGCATGATCTGAGGGAGACGAAGGGGGTTTATACTGGTGTAGGATTTCTGGGTGATAGTGATCAGCTCTTCCCACATTACAGGTCTGTCCATGCACCCCTTATTATTTTATTTATCCCCCTGCCTTCTATCCATCTCTGCATGGTATTTCTCTTGCAGTATCCACATTTTTTTCTGTCTCTCAATGTAAACCACCCAGGTTTCTATCTCACCCTGATTTCAGCTTCAGCCAATGCCCACAGCACTGAGCGTAAAGCTCACTCAGTGAGCACCATTAGACCAAGGACTCCAGGTTCTTTCACCCTACCCACAACAGCATGATCCTAAGACCCATGCCCTGTGCTGCAGCCCAGACCACCCACATTGCAAAAGTATGGAGTGGGTCAGCATCAGAAGAACATGAAAGACAAGAACCCACCTCCAGTTAATGCTAGACTGATAAGTCAAATGTTTCCTGGAGGTGTTGCACTCAGATGTGGTGTTTAGAGACCAAGCACGGACACCACCAGACATTCCTTGTCCCAAGGCAGCTCTGGTGGCATAACATACCAAACCTGCATGCAGAACTATCAAGACTTTTTATCAAAAATATACAGGAAATCCTATTTTAACACAGGAAATCCTACAAGTATGCTAATACTGTCTACACAGAAAACAAAAATAATCAACACCACCAAAAAAAAAAAAGGGGGGGGGAAAGGGCACCAAAATAGATATATATGACTAGGCTTTGTGCTTGTTAGTGGCAGAGTTTAGGATGAAAAGGCTTTGTCCTAAGAGAAGCTTGTCCTCTGAACCACGTCCAGGAGCTGGACCACATGCTGATCTCCAGGTACAACGACAACCCCAGAAGAGGCAGCCAATTAATCAGTCCCAAGTTCATACAAAGAACTTAGGAACAACTACAAAGCAAAAGACGAGCTACAAACCACATCAGAGGACAGATATGGGATACAAGTTACCTGGAGCACAGGTTCAAAGTCTGTCTGAAAGGCAGGATCAGAAACAAGACTACAGCCAGGCACACTCACAACGCAGGAAAGGACTAAATACCCTGGGACAAGGTGAAATTGGGCTCCTGGGGCAGGGGCCTAGGGTCCTGGTAGAGGTCCCAGGAGAAGTTAGGTAGGGCAATTAATGCTTATTAGTGCACTGAGGGACCTGCCAGAAGAGCTTCTGTACCAAGGGAGGCCAGAGGCAGGGGTGTTGTGAGTGGATGAGTGATTTCAGAAGAGAGTCAAGCATTGAATCTGCACTGGAACAACTCACAAAATAATTTCCTTCATCTCAGCATAATCTCCAAGCACTCCAGCTAGACCTGTAAGAGACAACCACTTGCCTGACTTGTCATAAATATACCTTGTCTGACCCTCCTCACAGCACCCAGCTAGCATACTTCTCCATGCTGGAGACTGGGACCACACTTTCGTGGTGTAGTACATTAGCCCACCCAGCATACACAGGACCAAACCAATGGGGACTCACCCTTTCATGGACCTTGGGCTCAGGAAGCTGAGACAGGGCCATTTTGAATGTCTAAACCATCTTTCCAGACCCAAGGATGGAGCTTTCTCCAAGAGGCAAGGTTCAGAGGAACAATTTGCCAGACTCTTACCATTTTCACTACAAAGCACAGGCAGCTCTGACCAGGAGGAACACACAGGTAGTCCAGAGACATGGCATGCGAGCTTGGAAGCCCTAGGAAACACTGCCTGACAATCCCGCCTGCAGTGACGGAGAGGCAGGTTTCCAAGAGAGACTCAACACCACTGAAATGCTTTTGTCTTGCTTACAGAGAAGGAAAGGAGAAGGAAAGGAAGGAAACAGACACTTGTTGAGTAGGAAATTACTGTAGGAACAACATCCTGACTCCATTCTATTTTAGAGGGACTGGATGCACAAAACAGGTTTTGCTGGAGCTTTCATCTTGCCTCTCCAGGGAAGAAGTCAGTGATTTGCAGTTTGCTCCAAGTATTCACTCTGACACAGTGCTCTGTGTTTACCACCAAGGTACACCTCCTGTCCCCGGGCTCTGGAGAGCAGGGTCAGATGCTGTTTCAGGAACACACGGGCATGTGTGTGTGTGTGTGTGTGTGTGTGTGTGTGTGTGTGTGTGTGTGTTTGTGCTTGTTTGTTTGTTTGTTTGTCATTGGGATGTTGTGAAGGCTGCTTGGTTTGTTTGTTTATTTCTTAAATCTCCCAGGGGAAGTTTCTGGCAGAAAGCACCTCCTGAGCAAGCTTGGATCAGGGTGTGCTTTGGCTGGGAACTGAGGAGATCTGCGTATGAAGAAACAAGAGGTGAAGAGAAGACGTATGAGGCCAGAGGGCTAAGGATTTGGCATTGCTATGTAAAGTGCTAATCAGGCAGGGACAAAAACAATCACAAAATCAGAAACAAGCTTTGCCCACAACACAGCTTAAACTTCAGCAAAAGCCATTGGAAATATTTTCATTTCCATTTTTTGCCAATATTGGGCCTCCTTGTGTGTTTTATGTCAAGGGGGCTACTCTGGTTCCTATTGGGATCAGTAGAAAGCAGCCTACTTTAGGCTGGAACACTGTGAACCCCCTGCTTTGAGAGAGATTGAGAGATGGTAATGCAGCCTAATGTCTCAGAGATCCTGGACACAGTTTTCTCTTGGAGTTGCATCCAAGTCAATTAAAATTCCCTACAGGAGCACCTGTCAGCCAGCCTTACCTTTTCCACTTGTTGGACCATTTCTGCAGGGACTTTTCCTACAAAGATACCCAAAGAGCTCAAAAATACGCTGATGGGGAAATCTCCAGACAGAAAGGAGAACCAGAGGGCTGGCTTACTGCTGTCACAGCCGCCAAAGAAACATGCTCTGCGGCTGCTGAGCTATCACAAAGCCATAGGAGATGTGGTGAGCTGCAGTTTTCATGCAGGCTGGGTCTGCAAGCGACCTCAGCTGACCATGTCATTGGTTTCAGAGTAGTCGGACATGTGGAAAATAGAGCTACCTTTCCTGTTCACTGTTTCCCTTGGGATGAATGAATATTGCACAGATCACTACAAAGAAATCTTTCTAACAAGATGCCAGGTCCCATCTGCTCCAGGAGAAATCACACTCCTGCATTCAAAAAATGCTGATGGAAGTAACAGATGATGTACTAATGATCCTTGGGGCTTTTAGACAGGTTTACTTAGGAAACCAGGCATGTGAGATCACATTGTCTTTTAGTCGGCCAACACATTTGTCTGGGTCCTTCCTAATAGCATTTTAACTCACAGGTCAGTTTTAAGAAAATATAACAGAAGAGTAAAAGTCTCCAAAATAGAAACTTTTTCTGACTTTTACGAAAATGATTGACCAAGTGGAAGAAAAAAAGAGAAAAGTATAGGTCTAATAAAAACACCTACTGCTGCATGAGCTCAACCCTTTACAAGGCTTTAGAGAATCCACAGAGATGCTCACCTTAAAGTTGCATTAGAAACAAAGCTTCCTCAGTTTTCCCATTCACACAACGATTTAGGACAACTTTAGGCTTCAGGTTTTCCATAAATGGCTGTCCTTGTCCCCTTTATCATACTGTTCAGGTCAGGACAGAGATGTCCTGACACAAGCACATATGTGTGTGCTCATTGGTATAGACTATGCTCTGGATGGTGAGGAAGGACACACAGGAAGTGATTGGAAGCTGCAAATCCCAGTGGCCAAGGGATCAGCACAGTGTTGATTTCTGTAGCTAACACAGGAACACTAAAGCACAACTCTCCTGGTAGCACCTGGCACCACCACATGCCTGTGGAGGTACCAGAGCACTGATGCCAAACAAAATTCTTCACTGGTTTTTAAAACAATCTAATCCTCTCCCCTTCCCAACACCCCTCTTTTCACTGGTCACATCACTGGTTTGGAGGACAGGTGTCTGCAGTTTTCCCTCCAGAGGCTGATGCCAGAGGAGATCCACAAGAGTTAGCGCATAGCCGTACCCAGTGAGGACTGATCTCCTCGTCCCACCTGCTGCGTCTCATCACACACCCGATACTCTTCATGTATTAACGTCTGGAATGCCACCTCTGCTACTTTATCCTGGGATTCCTTGCCCAGCTATGCCAGGCACAAAAAGCTTTTTCCTTCCCTGGCACAAATATGTGGAAAGAGAGGGGAGGATGGTGAGATAGTTGTTTTCTTTTTCCTTTTCTTTGTTTTTTTGTATCATCTAAAGATTTTGGTGGTGGAAGAAACTCTGTCAGTTTATGCTGTCTGTGGTGAAGTGTAGTGTAGGGTTAGCTGTGAACAGATGGAAAGTTGTGGTCACCATCCCTAGCCAGCTGGGAATTGAACATCTCCTATCATATTTATTGGTCACACATATTCTGTCACCTCCCCCTTCCTATTTACCCATTATCCAGCTGCTGTCTCTCATCTTTTAGATCTCTGGGACATGGAGATCCAATTAAGATGATTATAGCCATGTATGAGCCTTCAGCCGCCTCCTAACATACATATTTGTAATAGTATTTACATGCTCATTTCCATTCAAAGTCATTGTCAAACTTGACTTCTTATGTTGATATACATTAGCAGAAAGTCAGAGATCTACCCAAGATTCAGTAGCCCAAGGAAAATGGATTTAAAGAACTGTAAAGTACAGATTCACACCATTGGCAGTGAGGTACCCTGAGATATTCTGGGCACATCCAGAGTGTCTGATGATGAATGGATCAGCCTGCAGATCCATTTCAGAAAGCCCTCTGAAGCTTTGTTGAAGTATCCTTACAACATTATACATCAAAATCAGTTAAGCAAATTCCTAGAGCAACTCAAGGAAAACACTCATTCAACCTGTTATGAAAACTATAAATAAAGTAGAAAAGCATATTGCATATTATTTCCCTTTAGACCCAAACAATTAACAAAATGGGGGACATCTTATGATTGTTTCCATTTGAAAAACTGACTACACAAGAGCACTATATTCTTGATGATATCTTGTAAACATTTTTGTCTGAATTTTTTTTTTTTAACTCTAGATTCCTTTAATAGCAGTGGTAACAGTGCCATTCCATTTTATTGCTGAAAATTCCCTAATTAAGTTCTCTATGTTCCTGTGAATTTTGTTTCTAGAAAACCTTATATCTTTTTTGCTTCTTTGCAAGTTATATTCTCACTGCACAGGTAGTTCAGAAGTTGTCTCGATTTTAACTTACTTTCTTTATTCCATTTCTACAGAAAAAAAGTCCTGGACTTGAGTTTGGAAGTGCTTTGAACCTGGACAGGCTTAGCTGGCTGAGTTATTCATAAGAGCTTTGAAGCAACAGATCTGACAAATCACAAGGGTGCTGATAGTTGTCTCATCCTTGTATCCCCACAGTTGTTCCTGAAGGACAGACAAAATTCTTCTGAAATGAACACAAGTGATGGAGGAAAAAACATACCAGGGAAGCTGGTAGGAATTCACCTGCCAACACAGTTATGAAGAAGTAGGGGTGACGTGAGCTGCATCTTTCACTGTGATGGACATACCACCTAAAGCTGAAGACTTTGCCCCAAGGCAGACAGTCTTCTGGCATACCCAAGCCCCCTCATGGCCAAGAAATGTACACTGAACCTCTGAGGGCTGAGGTACAAGACAGTTTCACAGGAAGTCTGCAGTCAGGAGATGGCAATAGCTGTCCAAGTAGGTATTCCACTCCATAGCTGGGAAAAAACTGAACAGAGTGTAATGCTGGATCCAGGGCAATCCAGAGACATCTGGGTTAAAATACGCAGAGGTATTTATCTCTGGTTCTCTTCACATCAAGGTTTCACATCACCAGTATAACCCAAGGACAGGTGATGCTAAACCTCCACCACTTCAAATGCCACCTCTTGTAGTACCATGCAAGAAACAAAGCAGGTGACCTTTTAAGAGCCACTGGACAACCTCAGCCTGGATGTGTCTGAGCACTCAGGAGCCATGTGAGTATTTGTAGGAAGGATCCGGCAGCAGAAAGCTGTTTTAGAAAATGCAGTGATGAAAAATGCTCAGGTGCATTGCAATCAGAAGGAAGAGCACCTGGAGGAAGAGAAAAGCGCTCTTCTTCCACACCACTGAAGTGTACAAGTGCCTCAGCCTCAAGCCAGCTTATTCTCACAAGCTCTCTTTGGACATAGTGTGGGCACAAGGACAGTCAGCATTAGGCCATACATGAGCATACCCTGGGAATTCAGCTATATAGGAGCAGCCAGAAGTTGTCTGTGCTGCTTTTGCTGTGTGCAGAGAACCTGCTCACTGTATCCCTGCAGCTTCCTCTCTCCGTGCTGGAAGAGGTGGAGGAGAAGGGGGAGATGTTTGTTTCTCCCAGTCATGCTCTGGAAGCTGCATTGTGCCCATGCACAGCATCCCCCTCCCCCTCTGCCAGCCCCTCCCCAGGGTTGCTCCTGGTGGCCACAATTAGAGGTTAGTCAGCCTATTACAATTAGTGGCAAACCGTGTGGCGTGACTCCAGAGCCTCCATATGTTCATAAGTATATTCAACCACACTTTCCTTGACGCATTCCTCATTCCAGGGAAAGGCCACATCTCCACAGCTTGCTGGCACAAGTCACACAGGCAACTGCAGAAGAGATGGGATAATAAATACACACTCACATATATACACACACATATAAGTAGGAAAACTTGGCACCCTCCCCACCCTCTCCCGTGTTGACTGCCACATGGTCCCCATCAATTTTTGTCAGAGCCAGCAAGCCATCCAACCACTCACAGATGCTGACAAGGCAATTTCAACAGCTGAGGGACTTCTCTGCTTTCTTCCTCCAACACACAGGATTTTGGTTGGCTTTTTTTTTTTCTTTAAAGTCATCTGCTCCTGGGAAACATTTCCCAGCCCATGGCATTGCCATTTTCCTAGGTGCTCTTTGGCTAGGGTCCCCTTCTCTGCATCTGAGGGTCAGCAGGTTCCACTTCACCCTGTGTGGAGATGTGGTCTGAAAGAAAAGAGGTTACCAGAATGTGCTATCTCCACTATCTCAAGCATCTCCAGAGGAGGGTGAATATCTCCCAATCCAGTTGCTGCCATTTCCCCCAATATTGGCTGCAGGAGTGCAGATTCTATCTACTCTTTCTCCCTGAACACAGTTGCTACCTTCAAGGGAGTTAGAGGTTAAGGACACATCTCAGTATCCAAGACGTCCTCTTGTAAGGAACCCGTCCTTCCATGTCATGTTTTCAGGGCTTTCTGCAGGTGACCCTGAATTAATGAAGACCTTCAAAAAGATATCTGACACATTTCAACAAGTTTGCTAATACTTAATGACACAATACACACTAGCAATGGTCCCTAGGCTTAGGTAAAGGGCAGGAACTGTGCTCAAGAGAACGGGACACAGAAGTTCTTGGAGGAGGAAACAGAAAGCAATGGTGGCAGAATGAGGCTTTCAATCTCCATGAAATCCTGAAGCCCTGGGAAAATCTCTCGTGGTTGCTCACTTCAACCTTATCCTGGGTGAAGCTCAAGAACGTCAGTCTGATGTCATGTAGTGTCATGCACTTTCAGTCCCACGAGAAGAGACATTTTTGTGTCCAGGGCCTGAAGGTTCTCACCCATCACCTGTGCAAATCCCTCATATCTGACTATTCCTGCCCGGCTCAGTCCTACCCCAGGTCAGGAGAAGGGTCTGTCTTTGAAATCTGGTTCAACATAGGGAGAAATGCCCTGGTCAAGCACTGTCATCCACCCAGCTCATCTCACAGCTATGGGGCTGTATTTTGCAGGCAGAAACACACTGTTTGCTCAGATGCACAGAAACATCTGTGCAGACAGTGAGACCAGCAGGTGCACAGTGGGATGGGAATCAGAGGGAGAGCAGGACTGGGGGGACTGGGAAATGACTGAAGTGAACTGTTTCAGAAAGCAAAGTCCATAAAGTCTACATCTGGGGTGCACACGCAAGTCTGGCAAAACTATCCAGCTAGCACAGGAGCACTTGTCTTCCTCCACCCCAGCCTTGTGTCTATAATGGACAGGACAACTGAAACCTCTCTCACTGCTTACTGTCAGGTCATGTCAACCCTCGCCATGCAGTCAAAGAAACCACGCTGCTCAAGTAGCCCCATCTTTCAGAGCTGGAGGCAGCTAATCGAGGAGATGCTTGAGAAAATAATGACGTTCAGTGGGCAGCTCGAGCCTAGATGGGGTCATGGATAGAGTCAGGGCAGTTCTGAGGAAGTGCTCTGACCACAAGCACACACTGCCTCTTACATCGACCAGAAGACACATCTTCTGACATGAATAGGGATGTTATTAGCTGTTCAGACCCTGAAAACCACCCAAAGTTGACAAACCTTTTCCAAACCACTATGCTGGGCACAAGATGCATCATCAGAGGATTCCCCTATACCTATATTATCATGCTGCTCAATTCTATGCATTATGGTATTTCTGTCCCTCTCTCAGAAACCCCGGGTGTTGATCACAAGTGATGACAGGAGAGGGGGAAAGGATAACTGTCAACTTGGAGCTTGAGACTACAAGCTTTGGGAACTGGGCTAGGCAGCCTGGTGTCACAGAGCAAAATATCCAGGTTTCCAAGGATGCACAAAGTGAAAGATGAGAAGGTGCTGGGATGAGCTGAGGAATTGTGAACCTTTGTAATACTGCATTTTGTTCAGTGCTCTGTCTAGGACTAGAGTAGGATATAGAAACTTGTCCATGGCAGGGAGAGGGATTACAACTGGAAAAGGAGCTGAAGAGTGAAAGCTGTGAAGGCTGTCAATCCACAGGACTTAGGCAGCTTCCCCAAGCTCTCTGATGGACTACCCACTGCAACTACAGCTGCCTCATCAAGCCAAAATCAGGTGTATCAGCTGTGATTTGAGAAGGATGAGCAGGGCAGAGGAATCTGACAGGAATCTGTCTCAGAGAGTCCTGGCAAGTGACCATGGGAAGTACTGTTTCATCTTGTAGCTGGCAATGAGATCTGTGCTAGAAGAAACTTATTGCTCTTACCACAAGACTTCCAGTCCTCTTCCTGAGTATGGATTCTGCACTAGACATGAGAGATCTGATTTACCCAAAGAGTCTTCCAAGGAAGATAAAATGATGCTATGACATGGAACCTGTCCCCTGTGTCTCACTCTTGAGATGTTCTTTCTCATTCCTGCCTGCACATCTGGGAAGATCAGAAAAATAATATAGGAAACTAGAGGAAGTTTTAGAGAAAGCACAATTTTTTTCAGATTCAACACAACTGAGTAGGGAACTCTGTCCCATATTTCCAAAGGACCAGTGACTTCAAGAGCTCACTGCTGCCTCAGTGTCTGGGGTGAATCCCCATTGCTGCTCTGCAGGTTAACAGCGCAGACACATGACCAAAGAAAGCATGGATGTGGGAATTTTACTTCTATTTGTCCAAGTCTTTTTCCAATCAGACCTGAAATACTTGCATCCTTTTGGATCACAGCTGACAGCAACAAATATCATCTGCAGGGAGGGAGGCAAAACAGAGGGAATAATTTGATTTGTCAACTTTGCCAAACTAAGGCTAATTGTCTCTATAGCTGCCTAGGTCAGAGCTGAACATCATCATCAGTTTGAAATCTTACTTACTGGCCATGCCTGGGTGGCTGAAGCTGTCTGGGGAACAGGGTCATGGCAGACAGTTGGAAAGACATCCAAGCAGAGCTCAGGGAGAGATCTTGAGTTTCACCGTTGGTTGAATAAAATGAGCTGATTTTGCCAGTTGTCAGGCAGCAATCACAGCACTGATGAATGACAGAATAAACCAAGTTCCTTCTGCAGCCAAATTCCATGACACCTCCACAAAGTTGACTTACACCATCCATCACATCTGCTGATGTCCACAGGAAGGGGAGAGGGTGTAGCTGTCCATCCCACCCTGGGTTATTTTTACAGCTGGGAGAAGAAGGTGGTGAACCTGGACAAGAGGGTTGGAGACTTTTCTAAGACAGCTCACAAAAGCTGTGAAATGAGAGCCAGAGTTTAGAAGGCCCCAGATCCCCAGATGAGCAGCTTCAAATGTGTCAGTGGCACTGAACCCAGAGGGGCCATATTCCCCAGAAAGGAATTTCCCTGGTTCTGCCCAAGCAGACAAATAAAATCTCTCAGAAAATGTTGTGGTTTGACCCTGGCTAAGTGCCAGGCACCCACAGCAGCCACTCACTCATTCCCTCCCCTGCCACAGCTGGGCAGAGGACAGAAGGGGGGGGGGGGGGAAACAGAGAATTAACACAAAGATCCATGAGCTGAGATAAGGAACCGGGACAAAAATGCTCCAAGGACAAACCAGGCTCAACTTAAGTTGCAAAGTGAAATTTATTACTACCAGAGTTAGAAGAAGGATATGAGAAGTAAACCTAAACCTTTAAAAGACACCGTTCTTTTCCCTCCCCATCCCTCCCTCCCTCCCTCCCACCAACAGTGTGAGGGGGGAAGGGTGTGGGGGTTCAGTGCAGTCCATTTCCAGGATCTTCCTCCCCTGCTTAGGGAGAGGAGAGGAGTTTTTTCCTCTGCTTTTGCCATGGGGTCCCTCCCAAAAGAGACAGTTCTCTGTGAACTTCTATGGTGTGGGTTTACTCGTCCATGGGATGCAGTCCTCCAAGGATAAACTGCTCCAGCATGGAAGCAGGGGGCCCCTCTCTCTCCAACCGGGTCTCCCACCTGGACTGCAGTTTCCTCCGACATCCACCCACTCCAGCGTGGTCACCTCCTCCACAAACTGCGGGACTTTTATCTCAGTCTCTGTCTCTCACTGGGCTGCACCTGCTACGGCTTCTTCTGGCATCCATGGCTGCTGCGGCTTCTGGCATCTCCCCGCTCCAATGTTGGCACCTCACCCATGGACTGCGGGTGGCTCTGCATCCCTCATGGACCCCATGGACTGCAGGGGGACACTCCACCTCACCATGAGCTCACCACGGCCTGCAGAGGAATCTCAGCTCCATCGCCTGGACCACCTCCTCCCCCTCCTTCTCCACTGACCTTGGTGTCTCCATGTTGTTTTCCCTCACATGTTCTCACATCCTCCTTCTTCTCTAACTAAAGCCAGCTGCATGCACACTTTGTTTTGATTTTTCCTTAAATATGTCATCAGAGAGGCATAACCAACCTTTCTAATTGGCCCAGACATAGCCAGTGGCATGTCCATCATCTTCAGAGCCGTCAGAGATTGGCTCTGCTGGAAATGGTGAAGAATTCCAGAAGCTTCTCACAGGACTCATCTTTATGGCTCCCTCCCCACTATTAAAACCACAACAGCTAAGTACCTGTCTACCACTGGTGTAGAAAGTTGAAATAGATTCTTAGAACTCAGAAGAATCTAAAGCCATCCTGGAGGACATAGCATCAGGCGGTAAAGGTAGGACATTGGGACATAGAGACCACCTCTTCCATGCAAAGCTTTTGCCTTCACTGACACAAGACTTCTGGAAAATACCCAGCCAAGCAAATACAATGGAGCTGTATTGATTTACATCAGATGAAGATGGGTCTCTTGAAAATCAGTTCCAGGTGAGCTGTGTGCAGCTGCCCAGAAGGTGTTTGCCAGTTTCTCTCTCCCTCCCCAGCTCCTGTTGCCAAAATATATTGAAGATTCATAGGCAGCATAGAATGGCTCCCTCAGGAGGAGTCATTCCACACATGCCTTCCCAATTAGCAGAGTGGCAATGTTTAGAAACCAAATTGGTCATTGCTGGCAATTGTAGAAACAGACAAAAATAGCAGAAAAAAATTTCACAATTTCCTGCATATTTTTCCTGATTGTTCCACAAAAAAAAGTTGAGTTATCCAAAAGAGAAAAATGGCTTAAACAACCAAAACATCAGTAATCACCTGCTTTGCTAAGTGTTTGTAAATAACATAAACTGTTCTTCTTAGCCAAATGTCATTCCTTTCCACAACCATCAGCCCCTTCTCCCAGTTACTCACTGTGACTAATGGGAGGGGAAAGGGATTGCTGTCCTTTCTTCTCCCCAACAGATTTTAATTGAAAAACTTTCATTTTAGTTGGAACGCACTCTCCTCGCCTCCTCTTTGCCCCCCCAGGATGGGTGACACCATCCTGTCTGTGGCACGAAATCCTTTGGCTTTGGTCACTTAAACATTCAGCAGTAAAAGATACTATCTAATTCCCCACTGGCAAACTGGGAGGGTGAGACAGGACCTCTAAGTTTATAACATTTCTCCAAGATGGCCAAGGTTCCTCAGCACATCCTTCATCAAATTCTCAGTTCTGCTAATTAAGCTATCAAATTCGTGTTGGAGGGGACAATTGTTTATGTTTTGGGCGTTTTTTTCTGGGCTGTAGATCTTGCCAGTAGAGACTTCAGAATAAGAAAGAAAAACCCTCTGACTTGCTGCCCAGAAACTCAATCCCAAAAGCCTCCTCCCAACCTCTGTTTACAAAATTATAAGCTTTCTTTGTCCTAACCATTTTCCTGTTACAATAATATTCTTTATTTTTTATCTGACTTTTTTTTTGGTGCATGGAAAATATGATTTCAGTGTGAAAGGAGTTCTTATGAATCAATATAGCAAAGAGAACACAGATATGTTTGCAGTACATCACTCTCAAAGTAGAGACACATAGAAAATGAGTTACAAGAAAAAGGAGATAATCCCAGGCCATTTCCAGATGGAAGGAGGTTATATTTTCCATACAGTGTATCTGGTTTTTGTGTCACAAAACATGCTGGTATTTATTTAATGTATTTTTTCTTTGTACCGTGGAGTTATGATTACATGAAATGAGATTCCAAAAATGACAAACATTGGCCTGGTTTAGGTAACAAATGGAAGAACTGAGATACTGAGTTCAAACCAGCTAAGGCTCAGCCCTTGTGGAAGTTAAGAGCCAAGTCCAGCAGCAGAATGTTGACTTCCATCCCCTGAGATTCCCTCCACTGCTGGGACAGCAATGACAAGGGGAGAGGTCCAATTTTCCAGTGCTCTGCAGTTTCTTACACTGACTTCCGTGTGGCTAGCAGGGATGACATTTGGAGGTAGGCTGGCTTCTCACCTTCTGTGAAGTGAACTGTGTCATCACCATCTCTTTGGAGAAGGCTTGGCAGGACTGAACACCCGGCAACTGGAGGAAGCTGCGGGATTGCTGACTTCTTGGAAGTGCTGGACAGGGATTAGCCTGTCTGAGCCACGCATCAAACTGGGTGTTAGGTACCAAGCTATTCTCCTAAAGGAGAGACATCTGAGAGTCATTTAAAGCAGGAATCATTCTGGCTGAGGGAGACTGAGTCACATCCTCCCCAAGGTCCGCTCGTGCAGTGACCTAAAACTTAGACAGGTAAATAAGGAAGCTACATCCCCGTACCAAAAACTCCCTGAGACCTGAAAATCTGGTGAAAAATCATGGAGCTGTGGTTCATCAACACTGCTGGGGTGTAGCACCCTGAAAGGCAACTGAGAAACCTGTGACTGTAGTAGATACAACCCCAGATGTGCAACCAAACAAGCAGCCGATGAAGAAACAAAGTAAAACCAGACTTCTTTAAGCTGAGTCTAGCTGTGGGCAGACAGTATAGGAAAGCTCCTGTGCAGACAGTTGGGGGTAAAATGTTCTGTAAAGGGGAGACCTTGAATTTTAAAAACTGGTGAGGAAGATCATTGTGGTGTTCACATAAATAAAGCAGTGTGGGTCTAGGCTGCCTATGGCAGTAGCCCATCTCCATCCAGGTTGGAAGGTGGCTGGGTGCTGGCCCAAGAAGCCACTTGCACTCTTGCTGGTGTTTTCTGCCTCATTGTACTTAAATTTCTGTCTCCAACAGAGCAGTGCAACTCTGCTGGTCATGCCTCACATGTTATTTAGATAAAGTACCAAGAAAAGGAGCTGGGATCACATGAGCCAGCTAGACAGGAGGATGAGGAGGGTGGTACAAAAGATGGTTTCAGGGAGTAGTTGATGTAGCAAAGCTCCCCTCCTTCATTATCCAGTTAATGCAACATTCACAACAAACATTTTGCTGGCTGTTCAGAGTTTTGTTAAACTGGAGAAGGACTACAAATAATACATATAGATGCTCCACAGGTGGACTAAACTGAGCAAAGGACGAGCTGGATCTTCATTAGAGCCCCTGGCTGTTACCCTGCTCTGAATTCCTAATCCTAATTGCACTGGCAGGTGGTGGGACCCAGACCAGTGGTTACATGAGTTTCATGCACAAGGAAAGGTCCTGAGGGCATGACCAGGTCCTGAGCTCCTGCAGGTCAGTGAGCAATGGAGGAGTGCACCCTTCTCCATGAGGTCGTAGGCAACTGTCTTTGCCTTTCCGATGGCTGGGTCTGCCTCTGAGGCTGCCAGAGCTCTGTGTGACCAGCTGCCTGCTTTTTTTCTTTCTTTCCCTTCCCCGCC